>JBCJKH010040406.1:0-16339 GCA_039877255.1 Loriculus beryllinus | reverse complement strand
GTCTTTGATCATTCCCTATATATAAAGGATAATAGGAAATATTTTTATTTAAATCTCAAAACTACTGACTTTAAAATAATATTACATAAATACTGGAATGTCTCCAAACATTGACTTTTATTTCCCAGTGAGATAGAGGTTCCGAAAAGAATGTGAAATAAACAGCTCACAGTAGAGTTTTACTGGAAGGCTATGTCCTTACTCTCCCAAAATCTATCTGCCAAACCCTTCTGAGTCATTCAAAAAATCAGAACTTTCCAGAAGTTATCACTAGCCAGGGGAGAATAAAATTTTGAAGAAAGAGCTTTTAACAAAATGATTAGATGACAAAAGAAGGGGGAACAGGTAGCTGGAGCACGTTTCTTTCATCCTTGACTGTCCTACAACCCAAAGAATCGTAGAATAATAGAATGGCTTGGGTTGGAGTGCACTTTAAAGATCCATCTAGTTCCAAACCCCTGCCATGGGCAGGCGATGCCTTCACAAGACCAGGCTGCTCAAAGCCCCATTCAACATGGCCTTGCACACTTCTGGGGATGGGGCAGCCACAGCTTCTCCGGGAAACTTGTGCCAGTGCCTCACCACCCAACAGTGAAGAATTTTTCCTAATATCTAATCTAAATCTACCTTCTTTTAGCTTAAAACCTTTATTTTTTTAAAGCATAAAGCATAAGTCAAAATAGGACTCAAACCCCAATTCTGCCTGATTAGAGATAGAACTCCTTCACGAAAGCATCTTCCCTCTTGTTTTGCTGGAACAAGTTGCTCTCAAAGATCTCCCTTAGAATACCTGCAGTCAAGTGGGTAGGACAATCACTTGCAAAGGTAAGGTGTTTGGTCTCCTCTCTGCTCCAACACACACTGTAAGTCATGACCACATCCTAAAGCACTGTTACCAGAGAACAGAATGAAGAGGGGAATGGAATAACATCTTCCCAAGCCACAACTGATGACAGCACCTCCAGTTTCTGGGGATTTTTGGTCAAAACTATTGACCCAAATTCAACACAAATTCACAAACATTTTCAGTTTCAAAGCTATTTCTTTTTAGGGAATATATTCAGTGAGAAAAGTTCTGAATATTTTTGCACCTAAACCTGATTTTGATTTTCCAACTTCTTACTCATCATTTTTACCTTATAAAGATTACTGCAAATCTTACCTCATTTACCTCTTTCAGTTCACCACAGCTATATCAACACTTCTACTACTCAATGTAATGAGCTCTGCTACTCAGCTCATGCATCAAATGTGTTGCACACTGTGTGAAAAGCAAACTTTTGTCACCTCAGTTCTCACCTGGAGAAGGGAGCTTTTTTTAGTGACAGTCTGTTTGGGTTAACTCTTCAAACAACCTTAACAACAACATAAAGCTTTACCCAGATCTCATCCAGTGTGGTACTGTCACATCCGCACAGGTTATAAAACCTCCCACTGAAAAATTACCACAGGGTAGTAAGTTCTGTTCTCACAGAACATCATATATGTTCTCACTGGAACATCATACAAAAACTTTACACATCACCACAGGATGCTCTGGTCCCATGCGGAATGCTTCTGGGAAAACAAAATCAAACCAAACCAGCAACAACAAAGAAAAAACCCCAACGAACTGGGAAACAGATAAAGGAGATTCATAAAAAGAACTTGTTGCTTCAAATCATAACACAAAGTGTACTATGCTTGTTTTGCAGCTTCATTTCTGTAGTTATTTATGCTGTAAAGAAATAACCTCAAAAAATCTGTCTACATACATAGATACATAAGTCACATAGATACAAAATAGCAAAGAACACTTGTAAGAGCTGAATTCATTCTGTACTCTGCAAAGATAACAAGACTACAGAAAGACAAACTTACTAAATATTACTATACAAGACTAATAAAATAAAAAAATGCTGCAAACAATTCTGATGCTCAGACAAAGCCCTCAGTGTTATTTTAGATGTCCTAAACACCTGCACAGGAGTGGTTGACCTGTGCAGAGCTGCAGAAGACTCAGGCTTTGCTGGAGCAGATGCTGAGGGTCCAAAGACATTATACAGGCCAAGTACCATACATTACAGCTAAATACCTGAAACTGGAAAAGGCTTATATTCTGTAAACTCAAATGCTAACCCACGAGAATGCAGGATAGGACAAAACAAAACAGAATGAAAAAAGAAAAAAACAACACCACAACCCACAATCAAACCAACAAAAAAACCCACCCAACCAACCAACCAAAACCCCCTAAGAACCATTAGCTCAGATTAATGTAAAGACTTCATGGCATGCCTTGGGTGGCATGGTTTAGTGTGGGGTGTTTCTGCTTATGGCAGGGGTGTTGGAACTAGATGATCTTAAGGTCCTTTCCAACCCTAATGATTCTATGATTCTATGATTAAAACATGCAAAAACCCAACATTTGCCTGTGGCAATAAAGGAATGCTCAGTAAAGAAGGACCATTGCAGAATGAATTAATTATTTGCATGATACTTACTATGCAAGAAGAGAAGACCTTGATAACTCTAAACCAAAGTGTTAATAGAGGAAGCTTTGGGGATGATTAACAAAATGAAGAGGCATAAAAGATCCAGACCAAAGAGTTCACCCAAGAGCTATAAAACAATGAAAGCATGATCAAACCAGCTGCTATAATAAACAAGAGAATTGGTAAGCACACGGGAATATGATGCAATGGGGAAGAGAAAGCATGGCTTTGTAAAGAGAAGTCATAACTTCAAGATTATTAGCATTTCTCTAAAGAGTTAATGATTATTTGGATAAGGATGGTTTGGTTAATGTAGTATATTTAGATTTCTGAAAAGCTCTCACAAGCCAAAAGCTCTTAAACAATTTGTCACAAGGTAAAATAAAAGGTCTGTCATGAATTACTATTTAAAGGATGGAACAGAGTAAGTGGGCAGTTTTCACAGTGTTAACCGTGGAATTCCAAAACGACCTGCTCTACTAAACATAAATGCCCTGGAAGAGATGGCAAACAGCAAGCTTACAAATTTGCTAAGCTACTTAGGTGAGCTCGAAGTAAAGCTGCCTACAGAGAACTGATACTATGGTGACTACACATTACAAGTGCAAGAAAATTACAAGAAATTTTGTGTTAATAAATGCAAAGTAAAGGAGAACTCCAACTGAGGATGTGCATGGATAAGTGCGAAATTAACTGCTGTTCCCAAGGAGGAAGATCTCTGAATTGTTGCCAGTAATTATCTAAAAACAACAGCTTAGTGGTCAGTGGCAGTCACGAGGGTGCATGTAGTGTTAAACATTTTTAGGAAGGAAAGACAGAGTAAAACAGAAAATACTCTAAAGCCAGAGTGCTCACATCTTGAATCTCTCACACAAAGCTCACCAGCAGCCTCAGGAAAAAACAAGGCTCTTCAGCTTGGAAGAAACACCTCGGTGTCAGGAGAAAACAGAAGTCTACAGAATCAGGAAAGAGACTGCAGGAAGCAAACAGAGATTGACAATTCATTATTTCTCATGTCAGGAAAACTTAACAACGTTTTCACTGCAGGCAGCAAGTGTAAAACAACAAAAGGACTTCCTTAAAAAACACATAATTAGCTTGTGGAACTCATCAACACCAAGGTTGAAACTATAAATATGTCCAAATAAAAGCAAGTTCATGAAGGACAGCATTAGACGCAAAGGTTTGTCTATATCTTTCATCTTATCAAAAGCAGGATTTGCTTTATTTCTCCTACTCTCTTTAAATGTCTGCTCCTGGTCCCTGTCAGAGGCAGAACAGCAAGCTATGTTGTCTAACTCAATTTACCTGCATTCACATACCTCTTGCTCTTCTCTGTCAGTCCAAATCTGAGTGTTCTACAAGCTTTTATACAAGGCTCCTGTCTCCTTGTCCAGTCCCAGAACCACAGAATTGTTTGCTTCTGAGTAGCTATTGTCCTTAACTCTCCAAAGTCAGACCAAAATACTGTCTAATTATTTCATTTAAAAGTGCAGATGGAGAAGAAATTGAGAAGATGGAGAGTCCACATACCAAGATACTCTTCGCTCCTGACAACCAAAAGCAGATGCAGTACTGGCAAATGAGCAACGACAAACAAGACAAGTTAAGAACAGAAAGAGCTGGTGTCCAGTGCTGCAAGGATTTGGCAGTGTGCTTGTCTTCTGTTTATAGAAAGCATAATGGCAGCGTATAGCCCTTCCAGGGACTGAGCAGAGGATTTATGCAGTGTCTGCACTATATAAACCTACTTGATGTGCCACTTAGCTTTTACAGTGACTTACTAAAACCAGAGAAAAATAAAACATGGATCATACACATTTTCCTTTTCAGAAATGTTGTTGCAAATGACACATCTGATCTATCAGTCTACCCCTAAATATACCTTGTTCCCAAAAAATGCTTCAAACAAGGGTAGAAAAATAGAAGTGAAACAAGCCATACCTAAATTTAGATTATTTTTTCATGCACAAATAACTGAAGGTGAAAGCAAGTCATACAAGCATTTAACTCGTTGATTCTGAATACAGAGATACTTTTAGATCTTTTAAATTATTTACAGGCCTAAAAGGGTGGTCAAACATGAAAAATATGTCCAATTATTAAGAATAAAAATAAAATAAAAAATAGATCATGCTTACTTTCCTAAAAATATCTACAGGACAAAACACACATTCAGCAAGAGCAATACCTGAATCTACAAGCACCCTAAAAATGGTTGCTTACTCAAAAAGCTCTCTCTTTTTTAATCCCCATTAATTTTGATCAAATCTAACACTCAGATTATATTTTTAAATTACTCCACTGTATAAGGAGTGTGCAAGTGTGCCTGAAATTGCTTATTTTCCTACTTGTCCTTTTAAGACAGATTGAGAAAAAAATAAGCTATTTTTTATCTTCAAGCAATTTCATTCATTGACTTATGACCATTAACAACATTTATAGCTCTGTAAATTATAATCAGGATAATCAAATCCTATGCTTCAGGGTATGAGCTGATCACCATAGGAGCTGGGAAGAAATTTTCTCCCATCTGCTGCACCGCACAGCTGTCTAGGTACAATAGAAAGTTCACCCTATCTGAATGCTGGTGGCAGAACATAAGGCTTTGAATGCCAAAAATGTCAGAATGACAAATTCTGTATGATTGATGAGAAATGCCTACGAAGCCTCTTCACTCGCTCTCAGACTCTGATGCTGTGCTGTGCACACAGATTGCAGGACCAGTGAGTCTATGACTTCTAGGACAGTCTAGACACCGCAGCTAAAGCAAGGCAGACAGAAACAGAGAAGCATCTCTTTCCTACAAACTCTGAATTTTAATTTCTCCTGTTGTAAATAGGTCTTTGACTGACTAATCTTACCCCCAGCAAATATAATTTGATTTTACTGTAGCCATATATGTAAACATAATATGAGAAAATCGTGGCATTAACATTATTAACTACTAACAAAATTATATTCCTCAAGTAAAAGCTGGAACATAACTTAATTTAATCTAATACATTCCATGCACACAGACACACACAGACACATATATACACTCACATCAAAATAACATTAATTTAAACATCATGTTTCTGAAATCCACTAATCTGAGGTCAGCATATATAAGATTGAAAACTTTACTGAACAGGATTTCTCTGTCATCCTATCATATTTGTCTATTGCCATAGGACAATACTAAGCACAAATACTTCAGAGAAATCTGAAATCAGGAGGAATTTATATTTCACCATCCCATGTAAAACGACAAATTAAACCCAGGAGTTTGCTGTGTCGGCAGGCGCAGTACCATCAGCAGCTGTAGCCCAATCAAATACCACAGAGCTTTAAGTGACAACTTTAAACTGCCAGCTTAAAAATTTCTATCCATAAAGTTGTCAAGACACACATGTGATCCCGACAGATCTCTACAGACCCCTAAACCTGTAACCTCGCTGTGAGTGCACACGAGATGGCATTTACTCTCTCCCTTAGCTGTTAGTTTTATGTCTTTACAGCTCCCAAGAATCACCAAGGATGTCAAATGGAAAAGGATGAGCTGGTGACCAAAATCCTTGTCAAAATACTGCATTAAGGAAACATACTTCTATTAAGCATGGGTAGAGAAGCTTCTCTACTGGCTTAGGGATTCCTGCTTACAGACAACGCTCTTTCTGCTAGAAAGCTCCAACTTATCTGTGAGTCAACGTCACGGGGAAGAAGCAAAGAGCGGAAGGTGGTCTGTGTCACTGGTGTTGCTAAATACTGGATTGGACCCATCACATAAATCTGCATGGTAATTTTCAGACAAAATATACAAAAGTATGCCTCTAAGGAAGTTGATGAAATACATAAAATGATTGCTCCATACTGTCTTTAAGACACACATTCAAGCAGCTGCAGCTGAATATGAAGAACCTGATCTGTAATGTTTTAATTTTGTTCCTAATTATTCATATTCTCTCTCTCCTTAGAAGTGTTCATAGAAAATTGTGTTTTTCTGTATGCATCAAAATACATACCCTTTGTGTTTGCAAGGCTACTTTAGACTGGAAAACTCAAAAATTATATTAATTTCTACACTTACTCAAATGGCACCAGGACAGGGGGTGTAAGAAAACTGGTATGGCATGTAAGTCTTGGCACCTGAGTCAGTATCCCAGCTTTTGAAGAAGGAACACAAACCCATCCTACTAATTAAAAGTGATTGTTTCAAGAAAAACAGTATGTACTTAAGAACAGTGTTTCAGATAGTTCACTTAATATTGCATGGATATACACTGTACTCAAGCTTTGTTATAAAAGCGAAATTCAAAAAACAGTTTAGGTACGTGCATGTATAAGTAAAGCAGTGTGTGTATGTGTGGGTGTGTAAATACTATATACCCAGATGCAAACCCTCACTGTATTGAGTAAACTTCAGCTCTATACCTTAGTACTCAATTTTGAGTCTGGTTACCTTCCGGATTGCTAAGTCTTTCTAAATTAGAGCAAGCAATTTCTCTTTGTTTTACCTAATATTTGAAAATGCCAAAAAAGTCCCACGGGTCACTGAAAATTATCCCTTCATTCCTGCCGCCTGTTTCAAGTCAGTCAAAACATTCCAGACTTCAAAAGAGGGCTTTGCCTGCTTAGGCCATTTTGGTGTCCTTCTATGGTTGGCCTATGAGGGATTGGTTATTTGGATAAATTAGTTTGTGGAGCCTGCTGGCCTTCTAGAAGACCTCAGCGTCTGACTGCAAATTAGTTCTACCGAACATGTAGAAATCCCTGGGCAGACGAGAAGAAATAAATGGTGATAAAATCTAATACTACAATGTTTGTAATGCGATTTTATTCTGCTCTGTAGCTTGTAAGCAAAGCTAATGTTGAATTAAAAATTTTAAAATATAAAAATGGCAATGAAAGCACAAAATCAGATCAGTACCCGAGTCACAGCAGAGAAGGCTGAATGCCAACTTTAAAGTTAAGCTTCCAGCAGGAATCTTTTACAAGAACAAACAAAAAACCTCCTAGTTTTCCACAAAATCAAGTAAGCATTTACATTACAGATGCACCCCCGCTTAAGCCAGGAAGTCACACAGTTGAATTCTGCTGGAGCTTGGGCTGTGAATAAACTGCTATGCAGTCTTTTAGTGCATAGTTGTACAACTGCCTAAGGAGAGTTTATCCTCAAGGAAGAAAAGTCAGAGAGCCAAAACTAACAAACATGGCTCCTCGAGCGGAACAATGGTCCAGAAAACCTAGAAAAAAGAAAATAAACTTCACTGGCAGTTCGCTCTTTACTGTTAAGGGCTAAGCTACAACTTCATCACGACTTTCAAGATGAGACTTCATGCAGAACTGTATATAGCGGCTGGAAAGAGTCAGATGGATTGTGCATTTTTTATACGCCTATTTTCATAAGGTGATCTAAAAATGTCTCACACCGTAACAAAGACAAAGAGTCACCTCAAAGAGGATTTGTAGCTATAAGGTTATTGGTGGCATCTGTTGGACCCCAACAAAATCCCTGCTAGGTCTCTGTCCTAATCCTAAAGCCAGGACCATAAGGCCAATGCAGATGTGTGTGTGCAGAAAATGCACTGAGTTATGCTGGCAGTAAGATTAGTTGTTGGAATCGTTGGCAGATAATCACAAACACTCATTAAAAATTAGAGCTATGATGCATGCTGTGTTTAGGCTCTAGTTCTGCAAAGATGAATATACCCAACGCTGTATGCTGTGGGTAGATATACTTCTGTCAGTGCTGCAAGCATCATTGCCTACAGCACTGCAGTTTCTACCATCCATTAGGAAAAGCACATTATAAGTATCAAAAATTCCTCCATAGTATTATTGCAAGCCCAGCTGAATGGTTTGCAGTGAATAAGTGGGACACTTCAAACTGTCCACAAACAGCTTACAATTTTCCAGAGTATTTTCACTAAAACATCTTTAAAGAAAAAAATCTAGTAATAGTTACTGGTTAAGCAGTTATAGACTGCCTAACAACAGCTCATTTCAATGCGAGGAATTTAAATACATCAGCTAGTTCTGCCTGTTCACTCTTATTGACACCGAGTGTTGTAAGAAGGTTTTGTGGGTTATGTTTCCAATGTCCTACCAACTGCAGATAGAAAGGGGAAGGGGAGTGGGAAGGGTGCGACAATTCCATTTTATAGGCTCAGTTACAGATTGCAATTGCATGGTGCTTGTTGGTTATTGCGTTGCAGAGCTTTCTAAAAAGGAAGGACATTATACATTTCTTTACAATAGCAAGGGGACACAGGAGGGAGCACACTGCTGTGCCAGCCTCTGAGAGAAACTGAGGTAGCACCAATATACACGTTTTTCAAAGGTGATGATGCTATAGGTTTTCAACCAAAGGTAAAAAACTTGCATTTTCACCCATTTTCCTCATGGACTTGGTCCCCTAATGTGACAAACAGGTAATGTGACAGCATGACAAACATGCCATTGATGTCATTGTTCAAAGCGGGAGGTCATGTCTGGCTATCACCAGCCATGCCCATGGGCATAGCTATGATGGCCTCTAAAACTGCTCCTGGGCTGAAGAGCCACACCACTGAATCCCAGCTTGCCTCGAAACAGAATGGACTTTCTATCCTTTCTGGTAGCGAAGATAACCTTGAAAATGTGAAAAGAGTGTAACCTGATGCCTCAGTAAGACTGCAAGGAGCTCGAAACAAAGACGGAGAGATGTGAACTGCCCCAGCCATCTCTGTCTGGGCCCCATGGACTCAGCATTTCTGTGGTCGTGGAGTCTGGCATTTTTCCAAGATTCCACAGAATCTCGGATGTTTGCTGCAAAATTCATTATTTTGCTGCAGCCAGGTGCTGGATGTTTTCTGGTTTGGTTCCTCCCCCTCTCTTTCCCATCTCCCCCCTGCTTTTCTTGCTGAAACCAGCTACTCGCTCTGCATCCTTTCCATTAGATATGAGGTGACTTTTCAGGGCAAGCACTGCTCTTCAATACATGGCATGGGGTAAGAAGGAGAGTGGTGATCCACGGGCAGCTGGGAGGAGTAAGAAGTTGGAAGTATGCAGCCAGGCAGTCCAGAGAGGCGACCAAAGGCTGAGGTTTAGAGGCTGCAGGGGGAATTGGAGAAGATTAACTGCTGGAGCAGACTAGGAGCACCTCCTTTCTTGGCTCATTGGGTACACACTGTTTGGATCTAACTTGACTGCTGAGGGCCTCAAAGTCTTTGCTCTGTTTTTCCAGATGGGCAAAGTCCATCATCAGAAATACTCGGTGCTGAAAAATACTTCTTGGTGTACAATTTTACAATGAGAATTTTAAACCAGCCTGGACGGGGTAGGAATTACACATATTTTATCCTATATAATAACCCAACATCACTACCAAAACAGAGACTAATGGAGAAGGAAAACTTTCCAAAATATTCCCAGAGGGTATAGTAATTGCTGAAAACATCCTAGTATTTATTTATGAAAAATTCCTTGTGCTGAATCTTGCAAAAAGATAAAAATACATCCATTTTTTTAAAAATCAATAGGCAAATCAAACTAAATAAAATACCTGCTTACCTCTAAAATGTCCTTTTGGAGGTTTGTAAAAAGTTGTCATCAGGGTACCCCTAACCCAGGTGTATTATCTACATCAAGCATATCACACCAGAATATTCTGATTATCAGTGTTTGGCATGTTTGTAGATGAAGAAACCTTCCAGAGGGTTTCTAGGGCAATGCAGTCATGCCAATGCCAAGTTTGGGACTGGTAGAGATTAAGCCTACCACAAACGTAAACCTCACTAATTTCACCAAGTTTTTGAAACCAGTTTGATATAAGATGTAGTGCGACCCATTCTCAGTTTTCTTATAATCAGAACTTCTGTAATATCCAAACTGACATTTTCATCTCAAATATATTTTTTAAAAGACGTGGTTTTTTTCTTTTCAGGTATGTGTGACAGGTGGGACTTATTGCAAATGAGTGAAGAAAGCAAAGAAGCCTCCTCAGGATGGTGAAGAACAGAGTTTACAAACTCAGAGATCAGAGCATTAGTGTACCAAACCTGGCCTGAGCTATGCAACCCTATGCATAGCATTTCAAAGTGAAAACATACTGGCTAAGTATCAGACATGCAGATTTCAGCAGCAAGCCGAATAATACTATTTCATTGGGTTTTGCTCCGAAGTCAATCAAATGAAGAAGTACATCCACAGAAAGGTCAGTGAGGTGAACAGCATGGCATTTTGATAGTCTTCCAGAAGCGACAGCCCAGACACTGAGACAGTCCAGTTGTAGGAATTTGAAATTTGTTACCATTTAGATCTCTGCTTCAGTGACAAATTGGGTTGAAATCGACAACCAATTTATTAATAGAGAAATACAAATTCAAAATAACCCACCACTTGTTTTAGCTTGATAAAATGCAAGTGGACCATCTTTAATAGGTGCACGTATTACTAGAAAACAAGCTTAAAAGCCTTTCTTTTTTTTTTTTTTTTTTTGGACTTGCAAAGAAAGCAACTTAACATCGGTGACTTCTTCAGGCAGGATAATACACTGATATCCTCTGTCTAGCCAGCCTCAGATTTGTGTTATGCTTCTTTCTCAGTAAAGCAAGGTGAGGGCAGATGTAGTGTTCAAGTTTGCAAGCAGAAGTTTACAAGTCAGTTCGTAAAGAATGTGAACCAAACACATGACAGCACCATTAGGACCATTTCTCTAGGTGATGAAAGTGTTGCTTAGATACTAAAATCCCCTCAGCTGTATGAATGTGACAGAGTGCAGGCGTTTACCTGCTGGGCTTATTACGGTATACTTTGTATGTGTTAATTCTGACAGGCTGTCAGTGCATAATAAATCCATACTAGACAATAATAGGCATTCTCATATGAAACATCATCCTCTTTCTCAACAGAGAAGTCTTGGCCAATGACCGTGGCAGTGTACATACTCATCTACTCTCTCATAGTGTTATCTGATAAACTTCTTTTATTTCCCTTTCTCCTTCTCCTGGTACTTGCTCTGTTGTCCATCTAGCCCTGTTTTGCTAAAACATTATACACCTTCAACTCTCAGTTGCTGAATAAAGCTCCTCCCTTACCCACATGTACTTGAAACTGCTTCCACAGCATAGTTTGCATTGGCCATTTCCAAAATAAAAGTACCTTGGAGCTGGCAGAGAGAAGTTTTTCTCTTGTCCTTACCACCAGGTTTTAGGAATTGCTAAATCCCAAACAGCTTTTGGGTTTTGCGTTGTAATTGCAGAGTGTTAATCTACCCCTCACCCTCTCTTTCTTTCTTGTATGCACACAGGGAGCAGAATAAACAAAACCAGTGTTCATGCTATCTTTTTTATTTTCACAAAACTATTTTGCTTTCTGACTACTGCTTTTAAGAAATCCCCATGTTGGTCAATTCACTATTGCAAACATAGCAAATGGTCCAGTTATGAATGATGCCTAATTGCAGGATTTGATTCACAAGTTTAATAGCCCAATTTTAAACCTATCCAATGATGCAGCAATCAAAAGAGTCATATCCCACAGTAGTACTTCTGCCTTGTGTTGTATACCTCTCGGCTGTTCAGTCCTTGCCTGAGTCACAGAAGCCTGAGAGCTTGCCAATGCAGCAGTTACTGATTTAAATTCTGACAATCCTGATAGCACCCACGACCACCACCCACTTAGGTAACGTGAAGGGAAATTCTGAGTAGATGAAGTGCCTTTACAGGCTCTCTGGACTAAGTGGTGAAAAGAAGGAATGGAATGAATAACCCCAACAGGAGTGCTGGTGGTGCCAAACCATGAACAAATATTTCCCTTAATACTCCCATTATGTTAAGTGACAGTTATATTTGTCATTACATACAGCTCCAGCATACAATTACCAGACCCAAACCCACTGCAGCACATGAAGCCCAGGCTATGCCAAGTGTACAGAGAGGCAGTATGGCAGTAGAAGTCACAGAAAATCCCAACAGCTTTGTGGAAAGGCGTTTCACGCACAGAGGAAAGCCGGATCCTGAATAGAACAAGGACTGAGCTTGGGTGGTGCTGAAAGCTCTGGGACTGCAACTGCAAACAGGACCATCCCTGTTTAGCACCAGTCAGTAACCATGGCCACCCCTTTCTCTAGGAGTGAATTGGTCCTTTCCACAAATTGCTGTAGCAGTAATGGATAAATACCCAAACGTACACATAGAGACAGACTGTGGAACAAATGAACATTGGAAAATAATCAAAGCCATATTGCTTCACACAGTTAAAAAAGACACTGAATCAAAAGTGTAACAAAAACACACAACACAACAGGCATATTATTAGGTGGCTTGGTTCTTTCTACTCTGTTGCTATGTGAAAAACTTAACACAAGCATCGGGGAAACTGGGTATACAAGGGGAAGACTGAAAGATGATTCAGAATACTGTCAGATGTAGAAAATAAACAAGCAAGAAAAAAATGCAGCAAATAAATCTAATCAAATTTACCGAATAGCAGTTTTTGGAGTTATTTTATAACTGGTAAAAAAAAAAAAAAAAAAAAGCCAATTTCATTGTGCACTGTTTCTGTTAAAACAATCCAAAATAAAAACATACATGTAGCATTTTGATTTTCACTAAGTGCCAAAAATTATATCCCAAACTAAACTAAAAAATCCAGAGCACACACACCAACCATTTGACTAAGCATGAAGCATTATTTTAAAACATTATTAACCAAGTGTGATAGTTTTCAAAACTTCTTATTATTTTGACTTTATAAATTGCTGAAGACAAATATTTTTAAATCTATATGTATTTTCTGCAGCTTTAGTACCTCCACCTCTCATGAATTTCATTGTTTACTGCTTCAAATCACTAAAAGCACATGTAGCTTTCTAAGATTTTCCAGCCACTTGGTCTCAACAAAAATAATTACGACTTTAAAAATCATGACTTTTTTTTCCTCAGGACTGACAAGTTGTTTACTTACAGACTTCTCATTTATTCCCTGGGGGTCTTCCATTGAAGATTTCTTCTTCCAAATTACATATGGGGTACTAGTTACAGGGAGGTTCAGACAGTCCTAGCACACACACACACCTGTGGAAAAGACAGTACCACATCACCGTATTAATTTGTTGGCATGAAATGAAGAGCTGATCTTTACATCTGCGACTTTCCACTAACTAACAAGTATACACAAGTCGGGAGCAGTTATCTCCACTGAATTGAATCAATCTTGAAAATAAATATATAGTTGAGCTGTTTACTGCAAATCCACACAAGCCAAAAGCAGGCAGCGAGAGCCCCGTTGTGCTTGCTGTCAGCAGATGAATAAAAGGCAGCCAGGAACTCTTCTACCACTGCTTTCTGTGCCAACAACACATCTTTACTTTCTTTTTTTTTATTTTTTTTTTTTTTTTTGGTGAAGTTCAGCCTCTCCCTGATACCTATCAACGTCAATCATACTTTAATGCTAAGAGGAAATAACAACAAAGAAATTTGATTGTAGATTGAGCCAGGATAAAAAAGAAAATCCACAAAGTTTTCAAAACGTTGCCCTCAAGCTAAAGATATTTTTATATTAAATCTCTTCAAGTTTACATTAGGTCACAGTCCTAGTCCCTATAAATTATAAATATGGGATGCTTTGTGTTCTCTCACCTTCCGAAATGGTGTTCTTTGATGTTAAAAATAACAGTGAAGTGCTGAGATGAATTAACAAAGGCTTAGCCCCCCAAACAGACACCAGTTCAAAATATGGTTTCCTTACATAGCCAACTTTCTTTAGAATAAAAGATTGTTATGTTCTTAAAGTTCAGAATTAATCATTCAAATAAGTCAAACAAGCCCAGCTGAAATTCTCATTAGAAAAACTGGCAGGCTGCTAAAGGATACTAAAAACGTAAATCTGATTTTAGGGAGGAGTGTGTGTATATATATATGCACATCCCCCTTAAGAATGTGAATAGCATTTTGCTTATCTAGGAAAAGCAGAGATCTAATGGCCTGAAGATAATTTGTTCTAAAACCACTGTGTATATGAAACACTTGTATTTTGGGATCGGGATCCTGAAATCTTATTCTATATCTTTCTGCCTGAATGGGATTCTTGCAAGAAATAAAGAAATTAAAATCCCTTCAAGCCCTGTTGCTCTGTGCACAACAAATCCATACTGGACACTACTCATTGCACACATTCAGCTACTTCTATAAAACCTAAACATTAAGAAAGTGTTAACAGGTCCACTCCACACCCTGAGGAAGATGCTAATATGAACCATGCTTCTGTAATGCATCCACTCCCTTCTTTCTGGTTTACAATTGACAGATCAAATCCAGTCCCACTCCTGCTGAGAACAATGGCCAATCTGAACTGTTTCTATGAAATCTCTGGGTTTGGTGCTCATATTTGTGCTTACACCAGATTATATGTTTGAAAAATTATTTAAGGCTTTAAAAAGTGACAATTAAAGTTAGGGAGGGGAAGGACAAGAATTTCTCCTAACTCTAAAAGAAAAATAATAATAGCAAAAAGCAGAAGAAAATAGTTCTCTAACAATGCCCCACTCCTAAGCAATGACTGACATCTGTTTCAAAAACTCTTATTGCAAAATTCAATAAATGGAAAAACCGCACAAGCTGAAAGTCTGCCACTTCAGGGAGGGAATAAAATGGAGCCTTTTCTAATGGAAAAATATTCAAAAGTCAATTGATGTAATGCCGGTATGTGGATGACCTGACAGCTTTTCAGATCAGCAGTGCTCTCATTACTAATGGAAAGAAAACTTTACCAAGACTGGTAATCGTCTACATTTAAAAAGCATTTTCTACTGAAACCCATAAGGAAAAAGCATATATGTTTTAGTGTATAACATAGTTCAACCATAATTAGGCGTCCTAACTTGCAAAAGCTGCTGTAGTTAACATTTTCTCTCTCTGGAAGACATTCCTATAACACACCAGCGTCAAAAGAACCCTCTATTGCATATTGTGCTCTGACATAATCCACCCTCCAAGTCACTGCAAAAAAGATTTAAGAAGGGGCCCTATATATACCCACACACACTGTTAGGGGCAGAGACTTGTCTTCCTCAGCAGACACTAGAGACCTCGGGAAACAGAATCAAGCTAGCAGTAACATGAGAGCTTAGATGCTAATACAGAACAGCTGATTTACAATGTAGTTAAGTAATTTTAATTTTGAAAAATTCAACTTTTAAACAAGAGCAACATAGTTATCCTTATTATAATTGTCATCTTAGGTTATTTTTAACTTTTACTAAAGCTTTACAAAAACTAATTGAATTCCCTTGAGTTGTTAATGTATCAAAAATTACATCTACATTACGTAGAGTATCTATTACAGAGAAGTTGTTATATGCAAAATATGCCATTGAATATGAGGGAAAAAACCTCAAATGATTGAAAAAGACAAGATCTAAATTGAAGGGAAGTCATGAAAGTACATATCCCCTTTTATTTTCCTCTACTACTTTGGAAGTCATTTGCTTGGTTAAATATTATTATTATTAAATACACGATGGTAGCACTTAAGAGTCCCACCAGCTAAAGAAGTGCTGCTGTGTCAGGCATGATAACCTGCAGCCCCTTTTCTAAACAGCTATTACCATTTTAAAGATAATTAAAATAATAATAATAATAATAAATAATAATAATAATAAAAGAACAAAACACAAAGACCAAAGAAGTCCAGAAAGTGTTTTACAGGGGATTTTATTCCCTTCTCTCTGAAACGCTAGCCAACACCATACAATTTTCCTTGCACACATGGATCTGAACATGAGCCTTTGCAGCCAGGTGCAGGGTGGTTGCCAGCCACTCCCTGGCAGGTCTGTGGAGCTGGTTAGGACTTCAATAAGCTCCTTTTCTGTAAGGGCTGTCCCCACTTGAGTGCCCACC
>JBCJKH010040394.1:7040-37166 GCA_039877255.1 Loriculus beryllinus | reverse complement strand
CCTGGCAGTGTTCAAGGCCAGGCTGGACGAAGCCTTGGGAGGCATGGTTTAGTGTGAGGTGTCCCTGCTTATGGCAGGGGGGTGGGAACTGGATGATCTTAAGGTCCTTTCCAACCCTGATGATTCTATCATTCTATGATTCTATGAAACATCAGAATCCAGGGAAACCAGAGAATAACTTTAAATGTTTTATACAAATATTCCCTAATGTGTACTCTGGCCCCAACAACTGTATCTCTAATTCCAAGATGATTTAGACATGAATATCAGGCTCTCAAAAGAGCTATATTCAAAGAAATTTGACTTGCTTGTGCACAGAATGCCTTGACTTCACAACTAGCTGTGGTTAACACAAACATTAGTTTAGCATGCCATTTGCGTACTCGGCTCTCAAAGAGGGAGTTATCTACAGACAGTCTTCAGATTATGTCTTAAATTTTCTGGACTGTATAACACACTTAGTTGCTTTGCTTGCTGTGAAGTCCTAAAGAAGAAATCTTAAGGAGGAAAAGCAAAGTATTCACATTTCTCAGGCAACTCAGGAGTTAATCTACATACAGTAATTCCACCAATACATTTATTCTGGAATTACTCTTGGGTGAACTGGTGTAATTACTCTGTGAAAATCGAAAAGATAAAACCTAGCAGTTACAAATATAACACTATTAATTCTGAACATGTAGTTGAATTTTCTGCCTGTTTACTGAATATGGAGCATTTCTGTGCTTAGCGTGACTGACATAATAAAGATGCTATTCATAAACATAAAGAGCCATATTTCCTTATCCTATGGATTGCTCAAGTCACAGTGACCCCTCCACCCTATATGACTTCTCTCTTATCCCCCCTTGCTCTGCCCCCCTGACTGCTGTCTACCTATCACTTGAAACTGAGGGCTGATTTGAAACACTCCCAAGCTGACTGGTAAAACACATGCTTTTCTCTGATGTGTCATTTACAATGTTCATTTAGTGGGATCTAAATGCAGCTATGCTCTTGCAGCTTGAAGGAAAATAAAAGTACAGGAAGAGTCTATTGTTTTGGCACTTGGCTGCATGTTGCATAGTGATATACACATTGATAAGAAAACATGCATACTACCAGAAACAACTCTGAGGTTTTTCTATTGAAAACACTCATTGCTATGTGATACCGTATAAACAGGGTAGACTAAGGGGCAGTAAAAGCTGTTCAGGTCAGGGAAGAAAAACACATTTAATGTGCATGCCATCCAACACAGGACTTTAATATATAAACACAGACAAACATACATAGAGAAGAGATCATTACATTTCAGTCAAGAAGCAAGTGTCAGCACATTCAAATTTATGGCACTAACAATCAGCTTAAACAGCAACCACCACAGAATTCTTCCTTGGATGATTCTGACTTTGGGTAATCATGCTGTGCTTATAATAAACCCTATGAATTAAGAGATTCAGAATCCCAACTGGAGCAATGCATTTTCAGATGCAGGCAGTAATCCTCATGGCCTGAAGCGAGCAGCGTGACTTTACCTGTGATCACCTCCCGTCTTGGGTTCAGCAGTAGCAGTCATTTTTTCTCCTTCTTAGTAGCTGGTGCAGTGCAGCCTGGGAACAACGCTGCTGGGAACAGCTTTGTTTTCAGTTGTTGCTCAGTAATGTTCAGTCTGACCAAGGACTTTGTGAGTCTCGTGCTCTGTCAGGGAAGAGGGGAAGCAAGGAGGAAGCAGAGGCAGGACACCTGACCCAAACTCGCCAAAGAGGTATTCCATACCACAGCACATCACGTCCAGGATGTAGAACTGGGAGCAGTTACCTGGAAGGGCTAGATCACTGCTCGATCGGGCTGGGTATCGGTTGGCAGGTGGTGAGCCATTGTATTCTCTTCCCTTGTTATTTCCCTTATCATTATTATTATTGGTGGTAGCTGCAGTGGTTTGTGTTATACCTTAGTTACTGGGCTGCTCTTCCCTCAACTCATGGGAGTTACATTCTTTCGATTCTTCTCCCCATCCCTCCAGGAGCAGGTGAGGAGGAAGGGGGGGGGGGGGAGTGAGCGAGCGGTTGTGTGGCTGGGCTTAAACCACGACAATCTCCGTATCACTGGTCTATAAACTTGCCATGTTTTGCAAGATTAAAGTGTGATTCAGTGCTCCCAGAGGCAGCCAGGGAAGTCAGTGCCACTGCCTACCAAAGGTGAGAGCTGAGAGCACCTCCTTTCTCTCTGTTGCTGCTCCATTCTCTATGATTGCTCTGAAAAAGGTTGGACAAGCCCTGTGTGACAGGGAAGTTTCATGGGGAACAAGCTCAAGCCTCTAAACAAGCTACACTGGCACCAAACTGACAGTTTCATCAAATCTTCAGCACCTTTGATTTTAACAGGAGTTGGGCTGGGTTTTAACTCAGATTACATTGCAAATACCTTCCTGTGGGATAACTGGTTAATTGCAGGGATAGATGAAAACCACAGGACCTCTGGGGTAATTAAAACTCTCAAGAAAGTAGTACTTTCTCTTAAGGAAATGATCTTGTTGTTTGCACTGGGTGCAAACCACAGGTCCTCGTATTCTTGCTTCAACAGGGCAGTAAATTGGTTGGCAAACACGAAAAGAACTAAACACTTTAATGCCATTACAGAAAGGTCTGCTACACATCCTGCTGTTCAGGGTCCAGAGTGTCACTTTTGTTACTGAATTTTTTTCTGTATTGACTTTTTAGACTACAGCTATGGTTGTGGTGATACAACACATTTTCCAGTAATTGGTTCTACCTCAACAAAATTGCAGATTATCAATATGAAGTCAACGTGATTTAATTTAAAATATTATTTTAAGATAGCCTTCACACTAGCTGAGTGCTATGAACCACTGATTTATTTTTTAATTATGTTTATTCTATCCCAGTTCAACTGAATTAAGAAAGATTCAAATTAAATCAGAACAAGCCATTTTAGAACGGAGAAATTATACCGGGCCCACATAAGAGTTTTCATAAATTCAATTAACCCAACATAGAAAAGACCTCAGGATGTTTTAGTTGTTGAGCAGATTGAGAAAAGCATTTTTGATACATTTTAGAGAAAAGCTTTTGAGGATTACTTTTTGCTAATGTATCAGTGGATTATTTCTAAATGCTGAAAGTATCATAGCTACCTTTTACAAGAAGTGGGCCAAAATTGAGAGAACAGATCTGAACTGCTGAATTTGTAGGTTGGAATGTACTTCTCACACCTATTTATCCAGCCTTGCCAGACTTATTACCATTACTTGAGCCCTAGGAGTGAACCTACTTTTACAGCTTTGCTTCCTGATCAGATGTGAAATCTCAATACACGTATTTTATGGTTTGGGACTAGGCAGAGCCAAAACCTTGTAGAGCACCATTCCACTCAAGACCAAGTATTCTCATCAAGATCACCTAATATTCAGGGTCTTCCATTTGGAACTTTATTTTGTTGAAGGCGTTTGTGGGATTTTAACATATTGTAAGTGAGGCATGGCTTAATGCAGAGCCAGCTCCAGAATCCTCCAGCACTGTCTCTGCCTGTTCCTCCCAGTAGCTGCAACTAGTCTGGAAAACCAGTTGGTAGAGTGCCAATTGCTCAGGCAAACAAGCAGTGTTAGCACCATTTGGTCTCTGAGCCTTTTTTTTTTTTTAGCAAGCTATTCATCCCACACACCTTCTAGAAGTTAATTTTTAAGCCCACTATTATTTTTAGTTCCAAACTATATGCACATAAACGTAAGTAATCCGTGCACTCTTAAAAACATGTAAATGACAGCACGTAAGACTGTAAACTGAGCCTGCTTGAAAGACATTTGGGAAGAAAATATACATTCACTGTGGATAAAACCAAGTTGTTAACCAATACAAACAAATGCAACAAATTATTTTTCTGTTCAAGAACACCAATATCCTATTGAATGTCTTTGCCTCCTGTTGTACAATTCTGCCGTAGCAATAAAATCAACTGTCTGCAACAGTTTTAGTTTGTTCTATGGTTAATACCAATAATGTACTCAAAATTGATGTTTAACAGAGTGAACTGATTTGTTAGAGTGTTAACAGCCACAGACTTTAACTAATAAACAGATCATTAACTGCCGGTAATAAACAACTTGCCAGGATCATTTATTATTTAAGAACATACTTTGTCTTAAGAAAAGATGGTTCTGCCTACATCTATGTATGACACCTTTCTGGCTGTCATTCAAACTGGGAGGCACAGACAAAGCTACAGAGAGAATATTCCACACACATTAGATGAAAACTCATGAAAAAGTACTGGTTTTCATCAGAAAGTAATCATAAAAAATACTAATTCTTTCCACTGTTCAATAATACAGTCAGCATTTTTACAAAGTTCTAAGATGTAATGTGAGGAATCTTGTCAGTGCGGGGTGACAGGGACGATCTGATTCTGATTAAATATTGTAACTTCTTCATCTTTCTTACCACATCGGATGCCAAATTTATTCTGGAAGTAGTTTTGTATGAGAGATAATATATGTATGGAAAGATCTTTCTTAATTGAGCAGGAAAGATGCTGAAGAGAAAAGCCCTGCAAATTTTGCTATATGAGAGAAAAGAAAAAAGGTACCTTGAAATTATTCATTCTCAAAAAAAAAAATTAAAAAAAAAATTGTGCTTTGAAAAACTAAGGTACAGGAAGAAGCTAAACAGTTGCAAATACATTATTTAATGACTTTAGATGATGACTGGAGATTCAGAAGGAACAGAAGAAAACTCTTGTTTCCTGGTGGTCTTTAAGCCATTTTACATGTAATAAACCAAAGTCACATAATAAGGCAGACTTAGCATGTTGGACTGTTCTAATTTTGTCAATATGTGAAGTTCAATGCGATGGTGCCTCTGTAGTTTCCTTTTGGTACTCATTCATGGAAGGGGTGATGTGGCACAATACCAGTCTGACTGAAAAGCAGAGACACCTTCTAAGACTTATTGTTACAGTAAATTTAAGCAACCAAAGCAACCAGAGGAAGATGTCCTAACATTTTCCATGCATTACTTCAACAACCTTATTAGGCAATCCCATGAATATACAGCGTGTTCTGAATAAGACTGACAGATAAGAACAGCTCAATGACAGTTTGCTGATGATATCCAGATTTTAGATTAAGAATCATAAAATATTAACTTCTTTTCTAGTATCCTTAGAGAGATCAGCAAAAACTATGAGATTATTTTGTTAAGTGCTGTGCAAATAAACTGCATGAATACCCCAAAGAAGTTACAGGCTGACTGCAAACACATTCTCAAGGCTGGAGTGGCAATCCTTAACAAGTAATTCTAAATTTCTGCTGAGACATACATATAACACTTTAATCATAGAGACAGTTGAAGGATGCCTTTTTTATGCCACATCTTTTATAAGTTAAGAGATGTCATTTAAGAAAAAAATTTCACTGCATTTTTTTTTTACATCCTCATGGAAGCCAGGGAGAAACCACTTTAATATCATCATTTAAATAATTCTGACCTTAAACTAATATCACAAATTGGCTATTACTTGCAGTAAGAAACAAAATCTGTATTTGCATGCTGGTTAGAAAAATACTTCTATCTAATTGCCTGTGGAAGAAGCACTTTATTTATAGACATACTGTGCAGGAGGAAATTTGGCTCTCCTACCATATAATAAGATGGATGGATCTCTGCCAGAATGCTGGCTATCCCAAGACATTTGGTGTTCCATATACCAAGAATGTGGAACTGCACTGCCTATAAACATAGGGTTTTTTTCCAAGGATACCGTAACACATGTTTTTTCTTGGATTCAGAAGTGAAAAATTAATGCCACAGTTATGTAGTTGCAAGAGGAGGAACTTTCTCTAGTATTTTTATCAGCAATTGCTTTAATTAGCTAATGAGTAGCTAAAACTAACCGCTCTTACATTTGCCACTAGGGAAGATGGTGAAAAAAAACCCTCCTCTCTTTTTCTGGGTCTTGAATTTAATTCTTAAAAATCAGGGTATTACTTACACAAATATTGTCACTCAGCAGGATGACTCATATAAATAAGGATCGCAAGACTGGGATTTACTAATCTGTAGGAGACAGTGTATCCAATTAATTAATCTCTTTATTTAGGTAGGAGGTTTTTTGCACTTAATTATCTCCATTTTCTTTGACCATGGGAGGGGGAGTGGAGATAGATTTTTGAAGGGGAGCCATAATTAGCTCAGTTCTTGGACTGAACTCAGGAATGTTGTTACTGCTAAATAGCTCCTTAAATGGAGTATTTATAAACTAGAGTCAAAACTGTAATATTAGATGAGAAGAAAACTCAAAACAAAACAAATTTAGCTGCACAAACCCTAGGTTAATGCCCTGGCATGATGACATAATCCAGCCCTAGGGACAGGGAATGGAGAAACGCGTAACTGACAGTAAATCAGTGCATTGCACGCAGCCCTTCTGGAGTCCATGGAGGGATCAGGACAACTTGGAGTTTGGATCCACACTGAAGGTCCCTTAAAAAGTGCCTGGATCTCACATAGGGGCCTCACAGGTCTCTCCCCACTCTCCATGTGCTTGTTCAGCTGGAGTCTGCCCTGCTCTGCAGTCACAGTCCTACTGGGGTTTCCAGTTGGCATTCTGAATCGCTGCCCTCTCTCCTCTCTCTTGCCCTCCCCAGTAGCCACCCCACACACAGCTCCCTAATGAAGGATTTCTACCCAAACGGGTGGAAATGAGAAGCATTTGCCAGGAGTGGCCTGGCTGCTTTATGCCTGGTCTTGCAGTTCTCTAGCAGCATGTGATGGGACTGAGGTCTACCTCAAGGCATCCTCCAGCTACCATATCTGTGAGTAAAAATGCATTTCACATTGTGCCTCATGTGCCCATGCCCTACTGTGCCTCAGACCCAATATGGGTTATTCAAAGCAGATTTAATTATTATATCACACACAAACTGCAGAGCCCAAACCAGCTCCCATGGAAGTCATTTGGACTTAAACAGGGACAAATTCAGGACCACAGCTACTTTCCAAGCAAAATAATTAAGCATTGAGGAAAAGGATTTGTGCCAGGCCTCCACAAAAGACTGAGTTTTAATCATTGCAGATCAGGGTATTTGGGGACAACGTCTATTTTGTAACTTCATGAAAAAAAACAAATAAGCGAGCCACGGCTTGTCCAAAATTTAAAATTATTTTCCACATTTAAGAATTTTTCATAGACAAACTTTGCTTGCACTTTAATATCCCAAGGAAGCTTGTTAAATGGCTTTCCAAGGCTATATGATCTTTATTAAAAATTTATAGCAGTGTCTCCTGGACACAAGGAGAAAAGAAATAATCTATTTTTCAGATCAAGTTCTTAAAGGCTTGCAGTAGTGGAAAATAAATCTTACCAATTCTCTCTAAATTTCCATTTAACATTTCCTGCTCCAAACTCAAAGTTGTCTTCTGAAGGTGCTACAGTGCATTCATAAATTGCAGCAATACTGTTTCCTTGACAAATCCATTTCAAATCCAATAAAAAAATTGATGGGATTAACTGCTTGGAAATATAGTTGAGAAGTTTAATTTAATAGAACTAAACCCAGTATGTTAATATGCAAAGAGTGCAAAACCAGGTAAGGTGAAATGGAAAGCAGAGAAACAGAGAAACAATAGACATAGAGATAGAAATAGCAGAGAAATAAAGAAGCAATTTTTACACCTGGATGCAAGTGGCTGTTTAAGAATTTGACCAGGAGTGTTGGAGACATGTTCCATGCAGAGCTTGTAGGCAAGACTTCAAAAGGGCCTTTTGGGTGCTGGAGCCCCTGAGCTGCTGTGAGGGAGTACCAGGATGATCGGAGGCTGAATGCCAGCATGAGAAAGAGCTTCCTCCTGGTCACACCTAATAGATAATATTAGAAGTCTTTTTCTGTTATCACTGCAGGAGATGGCCTGATCAGCACAAACAGAACTCTGGTGACAGCCCAACACACAGCGCATCTTCTCTGGCACCAGCAGTCAGTGGTGCTGGTATCCTTATCATATCACTCAATGCCATTGTATATGAAAAGGCAGGGGATATAGAAACGCAATATACCTTTTCTGTAGTGTATATAAAAACAGGTACATTGAAATCTTTTACAATGAGGGTGTCAAAATGCTGGCACAGGTTGCCCAGAGAGATGGTAGATGCACTACCTCTGGAGATGTTCAAGGCCAGGCTGGATGTGGTTCTGGACAATCTGATCTAGTGGAAGACGTCTCTGCTCTTTGCAGGGAGGTTGAACTAGATGACCTTTGAAGGTACCTTCCAACACAAACTATTCTATGATTCTGTATATAAACCAAGGTTTTGTCCTACAGATTTTCCCTTGACCATTTTACTTAAGATACAGAACTCGTGGGGGGAAAAGGTATAGGGGTGGCAGGAAGCAGAAGCTTGCTTTCTAATTGTTGTTTTTAAAACTTAATGACGAGCACAACAAACACAGTATTTCTGACTCACCCTGAGGAACTATTGTAATAAATACAGTAGGTAGGCCTTTGTGTGGGCCAGAGAAAGTGATCAAAACCCTGAAGGCAGCTCTGTTTGGTTTGGCATTGAATACTCTACAACTCCAATTTTAAAAACAAGCTATAATTATATTGATAAAAAAACCCTAATAGAAAAGAAGTACATTTTGTTTGGGCCAATTCTATTCCAATATATGAATTTCTCATTTTCTAGCAATAAATTGTTCTTGGACTTTTTTTTTTTTTTCTTTATTTCAGTTTATCTGCCTCATTTGCTTATTTCTTCAAGCAAGTCACAAAAAAATCAGAACTGCATGACTGGAATTTACCACATAGTTGTAAAAACTTTATCTGATTCAGATACGTAAGTATAAATAGAATGTGGTGGGATCATGAGCTGAGTTAAATATTGATTGATAAGATATAAACATGCACAGATGAATAAATGTTGAAATAACAACACACTGTAGTAATTTATGCATTTTCCAATCAAAAGGTTTTCCCCAAACTATTTTTGTATTCGAAGACAAGTACGTCCCTGTACGTTAATCAATTGCAGGCTGTGTGCTTTTTTGTGTTTCCTGTTGGTTGCCATTCCTGCCACATGACAAGCCACCTTGGGCACATGGTATTGGTTTCATTCATTCCATTGGAGAGCAGAAAATGAGTCCTGCAAGAAAAGGACTTTGTGTGTGTGTGTGTGTGTGTGTGTGTAAACCTTGTCATTAGCACAAATAATCGCTTTTCGCAGGAAAGGAATTAAAACATTTCAAAATATCCTCCAAGTGAATCTATTATACCCATCCCCTCTGCCCACCCATTCCTTTGTCATTTCTACGCAGCTCTGCACACACAGCCAAAATGAAATAGTTTTCTATTGTGACATCTGACTTCAAAATTTTCCTATTTTAAAAATGTGCTGAAAACAGATTAGGTTGATATTACCAAAATAATCTTATGCAATATTCTGCTAATATTTTCATATTTTGTAGTCTTAGATACAGAAATACTCCAGGGCCTAAATTTATATTGACCATATGAATACCCTGTTTCTCTAGCTCACCTCTGTTTTTGTGGAGGCTTCCACCTTTGAAGTCAAAAGTGTAGGACTTAAATCTAGAGCCACAAACATAAAGATCTAAAAGTCTGTGTTTTGGAGTTACAGTTTTAATTAGACATAATTTTATATATATAAAATGTATTTAAATTATTATTATTTTCTTTTAATTCATGAACATTACAAGAGATTGACTGTCAGCTTGAAATACTCAGAAGTTCTTGGTCAGACCCAAAGACAGTTAAGTTTAACTTAAAAACTGGAATTTAAAAAATATTTGGATTTTATCTTTGCCTTCTAATTTTTACATCTTTAGGGCTTAGACTTGCATGTTTTTCTCTGCAACCACAAGAGCTAAAAGCATGGCTTTCCAGTGAAAGTTGAGAATCACAGGTAATGAGATGTCTCCAGCAGTTGGCGTTTTAAGGAAAAACACCGAACGTCATGAGACTTATAATAAAATCATGAGTGTTGGAAGCACTGTTGTAGCATTGCTTTCAGAATACAGTGATTCTTGTAAAACACAAAATAGTGCATGCTAACCCATTTTTTTCCATATTAATACCTCTACACTTCATACTTACACTAGTAGGCTGAGGGTCATATGGCTCGTTTATTCATACCACAGCAAATTGCAGGACCATGACAACAAACTTCAGTTGCTAAAAGTTCAATATAAATCAAACATTGAAGAAGAAAGGATACAGACTATTTTTCTTAAATACGATTCTCGTTCTTTTTTACTATGGATTTGATCTAACTTTTCATCTTGAAGCCTTACCTTACATGACCCTTTTATGGTAGGGACCACAGAAATTCTTCTAAATGGAGAAAAGTGCTTTGTGTGTAGCAGTATTTTCCCAGGAAAGGAAAAAAGTTGCAAGCATTAAGTCAGGAAAGTGAAGGAAAAGATATCGTACATTTGGAGCTCTACAAGCAATAAATTTGTTGTCAATAGTCAGGTTCTAATAGCATCATATGGGGAAAAATTCCCAACAGAACCACACTATGGATGAGAAAAAAATTTTGATCACTTGTGCTCTGACATTTTTATGAATTTAATTTAAGGTGGCAAGAAGAGACCTAGTAAAAATGGCCGAATGCCTACCAAAGGGAAAAAAACAAATAACCTGAAAGAAAATGAAACACTTTTTTCAGAAGAGAGGCTTTCATGGCTGTCGATGCGTTTTTAGGTTCCAAACTGAAAGTATTTGTAGCAACATTTCAGGAGTGGGACAATAAGGGAAAACAGTCACAGAAACATTTCAAACAGTCTGACCTGAATTACTTTTAAATGAAGGGTGACTTTGTAGTCCAAACTGAGAGCTGAATAAGGTAACTGGGACTCTAAGTTTGATAAATTTCTTTTGTGACTTTGGGAAAGTCAAGTGATTTAGTATTTACCATTTTTTAAAGCCCACATTTGCAAACAGAGATAGCATGCTTCTGTGTAGAGATTAAATCTGATGCTTTCTGAAGTGCACCCCGCTTTCTTTTTCAGCACTGTCTTTCTGACATTAGAGGAAACCATACTTAAAAAAAAAAAATTCTTTTATTTCTCTATTCTTCCTTTTTCTCTCCCATTGATACATATTTAATGGGATTCTGCAGGAAGGAAAAGATCCTAAGTGATGTATTTGACAGAAGGGACAGTCTTTGGGCAACAAATGATAACCACATACTGGGTTGTGTTAATGATTGCTGTGACCAGTCAGTGGGTATGATTATTCCTATCCCTCAGGCACAAGTGTGATCTCACAAAGTGTTGTGTTCAATTCGATGCTCCTCAGTAAGAGCAAGACATTAAAGCTAGTCCAAGAGGGGGGCACAAGGATGGTTAGGGAACTGGAGCAAGTGATGCACAAGGAGAGGTTAAACAAAAGGAATTTTTTAACCTGGAGAGAAAAAGGCTAAGAGAAGATCTAATTGCTGACTTCAGCTTCATAGTGGGTGGTTATAAAGCGAATGGAGCCAGACTCTTCTCAGAGGTGTCAGAAAAGGCCAAAAGGCAGCAAACAGAAGTTGCAACAAGAGAAATTTCAGATAGAAGAAAAATTCCCTCACAAAACACTGAAACCTATTTCCCAGAGAGATTGTGGCATCTGCATACCTGGAGATCTTCAAAACAACTGAGCAACAAAATTGGCCCTACTTTGAGGGAGGAGTTAGATCAGATGTGTTTATGATTAATAGTCTCCTCTTCATCCTGAAGATAGAGGTCTGTGGGATTTGTGGTTTATTGAGGTTTTTGTCTTTCAATTCCATGCCATTAGAGTAATTTGATTTCCACTTTTTTTGTCCTTTGGGTGCATCGTGACAGTATTTACTGTAATTGCTACTACTGAATTTACTGTGCCCTTCATTGCAGGCCAGGGTGTGATGGTGTTGTCTACAGATACACATAAGAAAGCTTTAATCTACTGTATGCAAGACCTGCTTGCAGATAAGTTGCAGCAGCACAGAGTTATTCCACCTTATTCCTCAAATATCTGGTGTCATTCTTTATGTTAGATTTTTTAAATGGATTGTTTTGCACACTACCAAGACTATGTACGGTATCTAAGCTATCTGTTTTTCTTATGTTTATATGAATTGCAATCATGTCTTTGACTGAAAGCTCTAACAAAATTGTGATGGCACTAATGTGAAAAAGATCTCCCATGTACAGTGTTCAGCAGATGTGGTCCCTGTATCTTTTCCAGAAGCAGGCTCCCAGGCACCGGGAGCAAATACATAAGTGTTACAAAGAACTCCCAGTGCTTTCTGTGTAGTCTTCAGTTTTGCTTGCTAATCACAGTGCAAACACATGTAGGTACTTATCCAACAGTTGTCGCCATGGCACTTTGCTGTCCTGCCTTCTCTGAGGTATCAAAAGGTAATAGAAGCATCTTCTCAGGAGCCTTAGGAAGCCCAGGAGCTGTGGGTGAAAACTCAACGTCCACTGGAAAATAAAGTATGTGCCATTCCCTGGCTACGTTCTTGATATGGCCGCCATGAAGAATGTCTAAGAAATCAAGAAAGATAGCAAAGAAAACAAAAGCACCTGAAGAACTTGAGATGCACTCACTAAGAAGCAGAGATTGTTTCAGAAAGGGAGGAGGGTGGTGGGGATTTCTCTGGACTAGCCAGCCTAGCAACTGTCCATTTTTATTGCTCTAATAATCTACACCCTCTAGACAGGTCAGTTCTTGGGTTTCCACTGGATGGAGCAATGGATTTGCATCTTGATAACTGCAGCAAATGAGGTCTAAGCTGCTTCTGAGATCTCAGGTAAGCATCACTTTTGCACTAGGACATAGACTTTCCTGTAGCTTTTGTGTTGACCAATATTGTGTGAGGCACCACATCTTGTAAGATGATAGCACTGCTCCCAGTGCAACACAATGATTATAAGATGCTGTGCAACTCCCCAGCTAGAAACAGAGGACCTTGTCATCCAGCTGAACAAGCCCTCTGGCATGGTGTTGGGTCAGTTACCTGTGTATCTAAATGCATTTCTCTATGCAACTGCACATATGTTTCCTAGATACCAATTTTGTGCATGTAAGTAGCCATCATAAAGCTTGAGCTATTGCAGAGATGAGTTAAAAAAATTGTCAGATAAACCAACTAAGTTTGTCTGGAATTATTGGAACTATTGGCATCAAGAGGTGCTGTTAAAGCCCCGTGTGATCTGATGGTGGATCAGGGAGAGAGGCTTGTTTTTAAGGAAGACTACAGATCAGCTAGCATAATTTCACTCCAGTCTTATCAAAAGTGACTGTGAATTCCTGTTTCCAGTTGGGGTCCAACTTTGGGGCAAGGATTTGTAGGGCATTGCAAGTGCATAAGGCATATTGAGCTCTGGTTAGTGCACCAAGTTTAAGTCATAGGCAAAACCTGAGTACTGTTGATCAAACTGGATTCTGTCTGCTCTTCTGACCAGCTGTCCAGAATTTCCAGAGTGAATGAATAGCCAGACATTTTCTCAAGTGAATAAGTCAAAGCAGATTCTAAGATGCTCCACTTTAGAAATTACTATGATCATTAGATATAAAAAAGTCTTTCCTTGGTAAATAGTGGTTTTTCTTAAAGGCATAATTCTGAGTATCATTTTACCCTTGGTGATGATTAGCTTTTCAGATTTCGACACCTTAACGGTTGACCTTGATCAAGGTTTTGAAATGCCTGTCATATGAAAAGAGCTTTAGACACCAAGCAATTATTTAGTAATAGCCATCAGGATAAATATTCACTGAAAAGAAAAATAGAATGACTGCACATCTCAAACAGCAAGAGTAAAAAAATATAATCAAAGTCAAAACTTAATTTGCATGTGTCCACAACTCTGCACTGTAACTTTTCTGTCCTCAATTTCCATGTATTGAGACATACTGAAGATAAAATTTAAGACTTCAAAATGAAATTGCATCTTTTCAATAGCTATCATGAAAGGATGAGGAGCTGAAAGATAATGTAAATTAAATTAAATTAAACATATTATGGTGCAAATTCTACTTGTATTTTACACATTTTAATACCTTGGCTATTTATGAGCTAAAGAGGCAAGATTTCAATGCAGCTACTTCTGAAAACAAAGAAAAACACAACAGACTTCCCTCTTTTCACAAGCAGCTACAGTGTATTTGGTTAGAACCAGGACACTTGCTAAATTTGTTACATTAGAAGAGTCCTTATTACAAACAGATTCCTTGTTCCTTTCCTTATTAAATCTCAGAGATTTAATGTCTGTCTGATTTATCAGATCTCAGACATAAACTATTCAAGGTGAAAAGAAAACTCTGAAACCACTGAGGAAGAATTCATGCACAGAAAAATCCTGTGTGTCAAATAGGGTTTTGCATGTTCATCATTACAGCAGGAAAAGAAGCAAATATCCCCTGCTGGACACCATAGATCAGCATTTGCAAAGTGAAAATCTCAGCAGTATTTAGTAAAATGCTTTTAGTTCTTGTGTCTGCGAGGAACAGCTCAAGTGTATGTCTCGAGTAGTTGATGTAATGACACATGAACATAGAAAGAGCTTAAAGACAGATAAACTCCTTGGGTCGGTAAGTTGCTGCCTGTACCCACTGACCTAACAGGAGCAACTAACATAATCAAGTGAGGGACTGGGCCACAGACAGCATGGGTTTATGTGCACTGTGGTTAGAGAACACCAGGTTCCCTCAGTCCCACCCCATCTGCAAGAGACCACAGGGCAAAAAAGTGCATGTCCCACCCCTTCTGCATGAGAACAAGAGACCAGTTGTATCATTTTATGCGATTGAGTTCCCTATATTGACATAAGAGAACACAGTTCCCCTTAAATTCTCGCCACACAAGTCAGAAAAGTGAGGAAGCAGAAAATGTGTACATCCATACCTATAAGCATATATCTATATGTGTGTATACATACGTATATATATACATTCAGCCCAGCATCCTGACATTCCTGTGTCTCAGAGGTGAGCTCTTTAGCAAATTTATTTTCTAGACATGCTATAGCCTAATGCTTTGCTGAGTTATTCTTCCTCTTCACAGTGGAGAGACATCACTATTATCCTTTTCTAATCCTGACACATTCTCCCACTATTGCAGATTGATAAGAAACCCTTTCAAGCACCTCTATGGTAGTATCACCAATACCCCCCCAGTGGTCATCCTTCCTGCTTATAACCCAAGTTACTTCTAACAGAGAAACTTCCTTTCATTTCTCTGGCCAACTGGAAACAATTGTTTTGAGTTCTTGTTTTCGGCTGGGATTCAAACAGTAGAGAAAAGCACAACATCAGGTTGCATCTCTTTAACAAGAGGATTGAATAACTTCTCCAAGGCACACAAGTGACTTACCTCTTCTGATACTTTCTCTGAGACAAGCAAAACTGGATGCTGCAAAATAAACATGTTAAACTTTGTACTGATCAGATGCTGTAGTCTGATCAACTTGTTCCTTACTGAGTTTTCTGGTGACCTAAAAAAACCTAAAGCTATCTATTTTATTTTAAGCCTCAGTCAATGCAATTTGCAGGTACCTTTCTTTGACAGTTTTGACAACAGGTGGAAGTGAGACCTCTGTCACACACTAGTTCTGAGTCTACGGAGATTCTGAAATACGGAGATTCTGAAATACGGAGATTTGATTTCAGCTACCTACAGAAGGCCAGGCTCTGCTGTTGGGGGGTTATGCCATTGCAAAGCAGGCCCAAGATGCTGGGATAGCCAGCAATAGGAGATGAAGGGGTGGACATAAGTAGGGCTGGTGTGCTGAGAACAAGGAGGTACACTGTCAGGAGCTCCAGAGCATGGATGCTAGCTGGGTCCTGAAGGTCCCTCCTGGGTGTGTGCCAGATCTTTTCAAGAGACAGGATCCCATCAAGGTGAGAAATACACAAATATTTTTCCCTCTTTTCCTTTTAGGGCCCAAATGATCTGACCATGAACAGACTTATTTTAAAATGAAAGATGAGAAAACTTCACATTACTATATTTCTTTGTTTTCTAAAACCTCAACATAACTGGCCACAACTCATGTTTTTTAAGTCTCACTCAAGATCTTTCTAATGTTTTGCCTGCTGTCAACTGAACTGTCTCCTGCAAAAAGCCATCTCACTTATTGGTCCCAACCAATGAATAAAGATTCAGCAAAGGCTACCTGCAGTATACAGACACACAACACACAAACTAATATTTCTACTTCGCATATGTTAAGACTTATCATCCATCTATCTTTATTCTCACTTTTCCGTATTGATTTGTTGGATTGGTAGGTTTAATCCACCTAAACTTTGTCTGTCTCAGTGTCTGTGATTATAAAGTAAGCTAATGAGGAAAAGAGAACAATGTGACCTGCTGCAGTGGCTCTAAGGTTTATGGGCAATTCTTGGTATCAGTGAGACTTTTGCTGCAGAAAAAATTGCAGGATCTTCTTATGATGCTTAGCTGAGTCCTCCACTATGCTCAGGTAAAACTCCATAAAGTTATAAAAGAAACTTACACAAGAAAGATTCTTTGAGTTCAAGATTTTTTTTCCTTCTAAACTGATTTGTTACAGGTTAATTTTGTTCATTTTCACCAGCCACAAGAATTGTTTCTAAACATTAAAACATATATAAACCAACTTTTAATTTAAAACATTCCTGCAGAAAAAGTGCGCCAGGAAAACAGCTGTTCCATGCACAATAGTGACACAGTGACTTACAATGACTAATTAATGAGAACACCTGGAGTATCTTTCAGAGCTAAACTGGAAACAAAATACTGGAGATTAGGTTTGCAAGCTACTGGTGGTCCTCACTAATCTCTTTCAGGTGTAAACCACAGTGTACGTGGAAAACAAAATCTGACTCATTCCTGCCAGATAGGAGGTCTTTGGGCTAATAATTGCAGCATGTAGTTTCCATAAAATTTACGAGGTTGGCTTTAAATTTTAGTAGTGGCAGGCCTGCAATAAATGCCAATGAGGTCCATCAAAATGAGTATTTGTGTGTGTCCTCATAAAAATAGATCAACCTTTTTAACAGACTCCATGCAGAGGAATTTGTATAATTACAACACATATCTACAGCTTTAGAGTCCTTTCCACACCAAAACCAACATGCTAAGTCATAAATACAGAGGAAAAATAAACACAGGAACATAATAAAAGAGATGTGGTTGAGTTAAGTTGTTCTGTTTCAGCTGCCATGTTGTAGGTAACAGAATTTCCACTAGAGGTGGGCAAAAGGATTATTTTCTGTCAGCTTCCCCCTCAGCTTAGCCTCTTGCACTCTTGGGGATGGTGAACAAGTCTGTTCACATAAAGGAAAGGAAAAGGAGAATCAGAAGGGAGGAAGGGTCCCACCACACATTCATATATTCATTCCCAGACCATGCATTAACTCTTATCATGCTGGTCTTGATGGAAATGATAAACAAGGAATGAAAGATACAAGGTGATCCAAAAGAAAGGACAAATTATGTTCTCATCTTCTGATTTGTGACTATAACTTGCCAGTTCCACAGTCACAGCTGAATTGTCAACTCCAAGTAATAAAATATGGTTTATGGGTGAGGTTCTCCACCATGCCAAGCTTCCCCACAGTTCAGCTGAAGTGGAGGGGAGGTTATGATTCACTGATTCTCCCCCTAGCCCAGCCACAGCTCTCATCCTGATGAATTATCCACCAGCAGGGAAGAGCTGGAGCTTTATGTGTCACATACACTCCTTATCCAAGCATACCTCTGCTGCCAGGGGCAATAGCTATGGAGCATGGAAACAGAGGTCATGGGAGGTGGCGGGGAGGAGGCAGAAGCCAGGGAATATGCAGCTTGGAGATCTGGATGCATTTTAGTGTAGTGATTTCCCTAATAAGACTTGGGGCGGAGCTGTATAGGTGTTTATACACCTCAAAACACAGATGTGCGTTTGGTGACATTTCCAAAAACTCCTATGACTTTCATCAGGGTTAGGAGACGTTAAAAGCTCACCTCTTCCACCTTTAGATTCCTAAGTACTTTTAAATGGTCTGCTCTGAAAATCAGCCAGTGCTTACCAAATTTGCCTTGCTTTTGAGTAATTTGAATAGCTAAAGCGATGTATTGTTTTTAATGGATTTAATGGGTTTCACTTTAACAACCAGAAAGCGAAGACTAAGCATGGACCAGTTTTACTTATTTTAGGCATCTGAAAATGTGTGAATCTCAACTAGTTGCTGATCTACCTATAGTCACTGGAGAGAGCAGATACCTCAGAAAGGGATGACTGAAACCTTGGGAGTGCCTGTCTCTCTCCCATGACCACAGAGGGAGCATAAGCAACAAGCTCAGATTAGATGCCTAATTCATAACAGCTGAAGCCAAAGGAGATGAATTCCTCCCCCTTCAGTCACTTAGCCAAAGGCATACAGAAAACAACTGGATAGCAAAACACTGAATTCAGCCTCCCAAATCTCTAACCAGTGTTTAATCACTGAACTCCCCACTTGAGAGGAGGTGTCAAAGGCTGTTGCTAAAACAATTCCAATTGGTACAGAACAGAAAACATGAAAGTTGTGCTGACTGATAAATACAGAGTTGGGAGCTGGAGGGAGCAAAAGGGAGAAAGTCAAGCTCAGCCTTTCCCCACAAACCAACTAATTCATGGCAGGAGTGGCACCACAGACACGCACAGGCTGCAGACACCCAAGGAAAGAGCATTGCTAATGTAGGAGCAGGACTGCCCAGACATGGGTCCTGACAGCCGGAATCCAAAAGCAGAACCAGTTTCAGCTGACCAGCCATGCTAGCTTTTCTCATCACATACTAATCTCACTACCCTGATGAAGGTAAAAAGCACACATTTTTCCCTTAAAAATACAACTTAATAATGAGGAAGAGTAGCCCATGATTGTTTCCAACTACTTCAAAATCCTGGCGAAAGGCAATGATATTCTGAAGTTCTGCAACACAGTGCAATGCAAACTCACAGTGAGACACATAAAGGAATAGCTCTCCTAAACCAATGTTTACCAGACAAGTATTATTTGTATTAAAATAATAGTTCCATTTCATTTCTAGTTTTCACTCTTTTTTCATTTTTCATTACATCTTATATTTGTTTCTCATTCTGATCACAAAACTGTTCTCCCACTAATGAGCTCTGAATCATATGGGGAAAAAGGTTTTAAACAAACTAAAGTGGAGATGTTATTTTCTTGAAAGATTTCTTACACTGCCTTTCAGCTTTTATATAATAAAAAGTACCTAAAACATGACTTTTCATTATAATACCAGCTGATTCCAAAAGCAATTGCTTCAAAAGCAATTTATGGTAGAAAGATGTCAACTACTTTTAGTGGCTATTAAAGACAAATGAAGCTTTTCAAAGCAAGTGGAGGGGAGAAGAAAACCTCTTAAGTACACACTGCCTCCTTTTTTCAGTGTTCTGTATAACTTCTTGCCATAACATTCCTCATGCCCCCTCTTCTCCTCCCTCATGCCTTTGAGGTGACTTTTGAGAATACAGACTTTAGCCCCAGTGGTGAAGTCACCAGCAAGCCCCTAGATGCTGTCAGTCACGCCAGGCCTTTGCTCCAAACATGGTTCATGAAATCTTGGGCATAGCACAGACACAGACTACAGACATGTCCTTCAAGACTGGGGTCTGGCAGCATCTAGATGACCTAGCCAATAAACTTCTTATGATCTTCTGAACACTTCTTATGATCACATTGTAACCTCGTAGGTTCAGTGCAACATGCAACTACTCTTATTCCAATCAGAAAACCAGCAACCAGCAATTTCATGTTATTTGTGTTTCAGTTGTAGTTTTGCCTCTACATGGCTTTGATTTTTTTAGCACTGTTGGTCACTGCAGTACCCAAGCAATGCCCATTCATGGTGTAATTGTACCCTCCTGTTCCCAGTCCATCCTTGCAAAAGCTTGAAGGTTTACTCATTTTTAACTTTCCACTGGGCAGTTTGCCACACAAAAACTTCAGCAGAAGTTATGATTGCTACATAGTGAACATATGCACAGAGACAGGCAGTATCCTGGAGAGCTTATGAAAAAATTAGACAAAAAGTTGTCAAAAAGACAAAATAGTATTTTGCTTTCTTACCCAAATGACTAAACGAAAGTTATGGCCTTGTGGATTTTCCCATAAGAATGTGTCAGTCATCAGGTGTTTCCTTGACCAATCTGAGAAATCTGTAAAGCAACCATGCTTCGGGAGGCCAGCAGTGCAGGAGGCAGCAGCTTTCAAGACATTTGTTCAGTTAGCTCTTAGCTGAAAACTGCATCTATCTTCTAAGCTTCTTGCAGTCCTGCCCCTCAGACTTGTTTTGGCTGACAAAACCCTGGGAATTTATGCCTCTTCTTTTAGATTATTTTTTCCTGCTTCTTCTCCCCAGACACACAACCAACTGTCAGCACCCTGGGCTGTCCCCCCTCCTTGCCCAAGTGCTGTTTCAGTAACCTTTGTCCGCATTCATTTCTAAGGAGACCTTGATTTATGCTGCTATGGCAGTAAGTACAGTTCACCACAGAACAGGATTTTAACCCTAATGCCCATTACCTGCAAGGCAACACTCTGGTGCTTGTCTTTAGTCTGAGCATCATGGTTTTATGGTGTGGGAGGGGAACTTCTCGCTGATTTCACTCCCTTTTTTATCCTATCTTTTCATAATCAATAACAGAAGTAACACTGGGGCAATGGGGAATGTCCTAAGTGTGTGTAAAGAATGGTATCCATTTTAATAGCTTTATATCTGGAACAGATTTGGCTCAATTAAATAATTGCATTACAACTTTCACATCTCTGCACCAGTCTAGTTACTTGCAAGCTGCAGTGGCTGTTGTACATGCAAAAAATCATCACACTTCAGTACGGCTGCCCCTTTGAGGCAAATGACATTTGCTTTCTAACATATTTTGAAGCCTACTGATAGCTTAGTAAAACTGCTTGCTGTCTCTCCAGATCTTAAATTTCTTTTTATTTTAAATATTTCTACAAGAACTAAATCTTTGTCTGAATTTTTTATTTAAATGCTTGATGTTTTTCAGGAGATTTGAAAGCTTTTGAAAGGTGTCAGATGATAAGCCTGAAAGAGCAAGTGTATTGTGTCTGGAAAGCAATACAGTGAAGGCCAATGGCTTCCATGACCAGGACAATGGGATAAACAATAGTAAGAAGCAGCTAGATGCCTGCAACCTGGCAGCAGATTTCTCCTACAGCCACCAATGCAGTGCGAAGCTGTACGGTCAGTTTTAGTCACACAGGCTTTGGACATGAAACAGTGTAATAGGGGAAGGAGAAGGAGAGGAGACCTGGTGTCATATCATACAACTTGTACATGCAAAGCCATCAGCATTGATCGCTCAGAGCCTGGGCTGCATTTTAGCAAGTGAGCTAAAGATGAAAGGTTTTCTGTTGCCATTGGAAATCCTCAGAGCCATCCATTCACCATATCATATGTTCACTATCAGAAACTGCTCTTCAAAGCTGAACAAAAACTACTGTGCTGCATAAAATTGACAGTTAATTGTATGCAGCGTGTTTCCTCTACCATAAATATTCCCAAACACCATTTGTTTCTGGATTTCACTGTTCTCTTAACTAAAGAACAGCTACATTATTGTTTCATCTGTAGCCCAACTGTTTTCTTTACATTTTTACCACTAAATTGAATCTACTGCCAGTAATCTAATTTACATTTAAAATGCACAGTATGCCAACATGACCAGACTTCAATAAAATTTTTACTAAAACTCATAAATGCCTTGATTCTGGTGTTTATAGAAATTTTAGACTGTTCATTCCCTGAATGTTATGTCACTAGCATCCTGAAATCATTCCCATATGAAATAAGAAACATTCTTAGATTCATGCTGCGTCAGGAAATACAAAATACGTTGTCACTGGCCATCGCTCTCAAAATCAAAGATTTGTCAGCTCTCCATAAAATTCTTTGGATGGCGTGTCCAGCTTGCAGGAGCATGGGATGTTAGTTCTACTCACCTGCTATTGCTATTGATGCAGTACATCTCATTCCCTGCCTTTCAGATTACAGATGTTTCTTACCACCTTTCCTTCATTTATGTTTTCTTCCTGTGCACAGAACTATTTGGTTCCAAAATATTGCAGAGGTCTTGAGGATTGTTATGGACACTCAGTCATCACTGAATCTACCTAGAGGCATCTTTCCTGAGTAGCCACTTGATAGTGCCAGGAAGACCATTCGCTGGAGTTTTGGATTACATTTCTTAGCTGAACACTGATTACTGAATTTGCAATTTTAGCAAAATGAAAAATTAACAGTAATTACAACATAACTGGAACAAGGCTTCAGCTAGGTCTTTTTCTTTTTTTGTTCTCTTTTTTTTTTTTTTCCCCATGGAAATGGATTGTGTAGGATACAGCTCATTTTTGTACTTTCTAAACATTTTTACTTCTTTTTTGAAAACAATATTTTCAGGAGCTTATTATCTAAACAGGATCTTTAAAAGAAAAAATAGATAAGAAAAATATATTTTCTTCCTATTAAATGACTTTTTAGTCTTACTTTGAAACAAAAGTGGCAGGATGTGTGCAGGCATGCACGTGTTCATACACAGGGAGTTAGGAAGTTTTTTGAGTCAAACCCTTGATTTCTTCTTTTTTGTTTTCCTTTTTTTCTGTTTTTTCTTTTTTCTTTTTTTTTTTTTTTTTTTTTTTTTTCCTTCAGCAATTCAAACCCCTCTCAATTACTCCCACATTTCTCCCCATAGGGTTTGTTTTTCCCCTTCCACCAACCTTTGACTGTGCAAAATCATATTTGTTTTATTGCCTGCTCATACTAGAAATGTGCACAAGCTACAGTAGTAGCAGGATCAATGAATGGCCATCTCCTCAGTACAGCTATAGTTCCAGTCGGTTTCCATTTGCTGTTTGATGGTGTGGATACTCTGAGTCAATAAACAGCTGTTAAGCCAAAAATATCTGCTTATTTGAAACTAAATATATAAGGTTTTGTTTCGCAATTAGGGTCAAACATGGATTCCTGCCTCCCAACCAGAGTGGCTGAGAGAGCACATTGGGCCGTATTTTACTTTGCATCTTATTTTGAACACTCAAGCTTTATATGCTGTCATTAGTCTGTGAAGCAGGAAAATATCCATCTAGAGTTTGTTGAATTTAGAGTAACAAAAACCAGATGAACTAAGACACAGGCTCCTTCATGATTAGATACTCGGATTATAGTTGCTTTAGGTAGAAAGCAAAGTTGCTGCTGTTTCTTTCAAGGATGAATCACACATCTCTCGGTATGTCTTGCTATCTCACCTTTAAATGCACATAATCTACTTAGAGAAAACCTATCAGTACATTATATTGCCGTGGAATACCAGTTCAATGAAGAATGTGCATTGCTGTATTGGAGCCTAGGATAGAATTCAAGGGGATCAATTCCCCATTTGGTTGCAGGCATCTAAAAAGCATGGCTTGGCTTTGAATAATGAAAAGAGTAAGGAGGTCTGGTTTTATGCACAACAGACCATTGCTCAAGCTGTGTTCTTCTCTCAGGATATTTTAATAGGATTTTTGTGTACAATAGGATTGTTATACTCCAGGGTGCAACTATTTATGTAAATATAATCATGCTATTTATGTAAGAAATTGAAAGGTTTACAATGAGAATCGAGAACAATTTCATCCTGAAGGAGTAATCATTTAATTGAGAATGTGGAGTTAAGGTTTAATGTTTCCTTTTTTCCTTTTCCAAGTGGTTTTGCTAGCATTCTTACTACATTAAGTTACATAAAGTAAATACACATTTTAGCCAAGTCAAAAGTGCTGTGCCAACAGAAAGCAATACTCCGCACCTGCTCAGAAAACCTTCCTTCTCAGTTCTTGATTTCTGCAAATGCCCTTGCTGGGACACAAAGTCTTTTGGTTGTCCTGCCTCATCAGCAGTACTGTGGTCCTTCTGGAAGCTGAAACACTCTGCACACTGCTGATAGAGCAGCACCTGACACTTGAAGTTGTGTATAGAGCTACCCAGGAGACAGCAGACTGGGGTTTTATGACTAGAATTTTAGACTTCAAGTGCACATTGTTATTCATCTACTCTACACAATGACATAGTAAACCTGGTCCATGTGGACCCTGAATGACTGTGTGAACATGACAAAAAGTGTGTGGTCTGTTGCTTAAAGCTCTTCACTTGCACCATTCACTTGCTAGGGTCTGTTCTGGTGTGGTCTTTGTCCTTCCTATGGGGGATGTCAACAGTCCTAATATCTTGAAATGCTACCCTGAAAGGCAACGTGACACACCTGGCTATGAGACTGGAGACTCTCTGGTGCCTAGGGAGAAGAATCAGGCAAAAAAACCCGAAACCTAAAAAGAAGTTCCTTTCTAACCATCAGTGGACAGGCTGTATGGCAACGGACATTTTGTGAGCAATGCAGAGGCCTTGGTACTGGGCAGCTTACGTGAGAATGAGATAAACTAAAGGCCATGGATGAAAGGAGTGCAGTAAAGAAAACACCACCTGCAAGGACACCAAAATCAGCAAAAGAAAGAGCTGAGAAGCAAGTTCCCAGGACAGCGTTATCCAATCATAACATTGTCTAGGTTTAAGGTGCCCAATTAACAATTGCCAAGTCTGTGTAGCTGTACTAAGAATCTCTAGTTAAGATTAACACTTTGTGTAATAAAATGGCATTCACTAGATCATATTGGTCGTCTGAGTGTTGTCTATAGGAATCTTGCTCCAGCAACCATCTGCACACTTGTCTTGGTATAAGTTTTCCGAAGTATTGAAGAAAAGTTACATTAAAAGTTTTAAGAAGAAATGTGATAACTCCACCAAGAGACAGAACCAGACAGTTCCTGGAAATAGAGAATAAAACTTAGAGCAGGACTGCGTCGATGTCCAATTACGAAGGGGATGTTGAGAGGGAATTGAGTGAGTGGTAATAAGTACTGAATGCATTTATACATTTATACAGTGTTGAACCAATATTTGATAACTTACACTGGTTACTTGGGAGAGCAGGAAATATTTTTTTCCACTCTTCTGTTTGGATAAGTTTCTGGATCGTTGTGTATTTCCCTACCTTTGAAACACTGAATATAGTGATAGCTAAGAACAACATGTAGGCAAAAAGCAGTAGCATTCATATGAGCATTATCTCAAAAGGCCGCTTCTTCCAGTGACCAATACTGCGGAATTAATGGAAAGTGTATTTTGCACGGTGTCCCTCTGAATCATGGTCCACTTTCCAGAAGCATCCAGAAGCTTCAATTCTCTTGTAAGCACAGAGACCAAAGCTACTGGGGATGGTCTTTTCTCTAGTTGTGATTTTCATTCCTTCTGTACAATAGGTTTCAAATTTATTACAGGGTATAGAGGCTTGTTGCTTTGCAGCTCACATTAGAGAAGAAACTTTGAAGATCAGAAAGCCAGCTGTAGTTGGGGGCCTTGACACAGTGATTCAAAAGGTACTCTTCACATCTCTAGACTAATGACACTGGATTAACATGCTTCTCTTTTTCAGTGGATCTAGACGCCCACCTGGGCATAAGCACTAGTAGAAGTAGCAACTGCTGAAGATGTCTCCAGCCATAATGAACTACTGGTTATAAGAAAGTGTGTGACAAAAATGTACAAAAACATCGGTTTACGAATTTTTTGCTCAGACTGGGAACTCAACAAAAACATTTCTTAAAAGAGCATATATAAAGCAGAAGTCAAAACCTCTTGGTAAATTTAGCTTAAATGACACGTTTCAGTACAGTCAGCTTGAAAATCAGACATCCAAGCACAAAGCACGTGGGTCTCATTTATAAGCTTGAGAAATGGTGTCTCTGAAGAGACTTTGGGACTTTGGTGGATATTTAGACGAACATCGTCTCGACCACTGACCCTTAAGGGCTAGCTCTTCTCTGGAATGGGTTCTGATGTGACAACTGAATGAGAGGTTGTAAAATCCTACGCCTGGGCACTCAGACAGCTACAGAGCCATCCAAGCTGCTTCTCGTCAAGTAGCAGTATAGGCCACACACATATGATGACCGGCTTTGTCAGTTTTGGAGAGCAAAAATTGCACAAGATCCAGCAGATGAAAGCTGAATCTTGACATTTAAATCTCCAAATTAAACCCATTCGCCTTGTGAGGGGATGTAAGCTGTGCAACGGGACTCAGCCACGGGAATGTCACCATGCTGTGGGAAGCCCTCTGACACTGGAAACTGAAAACCAAGATTAGAAGGCTAGGTTTGGGGTTTTTTTCCTAAAATATATGCTCTAGCTCAACTATCGTTGTTTCTGGTCTTGGAATGGCAATGAGGCAGTCACAGCTGTTTCTTTTGGCTATGGCAATCTTTGAAAACAAGCAAACACAAACAATGCTCCAGAAGCTTATTTTGTTAAAACCCAACAATTTCAATATATACATCCAATAATTAATATGACTTTTTGGTTAGCACACCTCTTTGCCCTGCTGTCAGTCTACCCTAGGCCAGGGGCAGACAGGCTGCCCAACATCCTGCTCCAGCCCAGCACACGTTCCTACCTCTTTAGAAGAGCTTCTAGCATAGAAACCTCAGACTGAAGCCATTTACTTGAGCCAAGGATTTTATATTGTGAATTCTGTGACTGCTGGTCGACCTGAAGACTGAAAAATTTACCATGAGGGTCAGAACAAGGTTCAGATTTATTCTCCATGACTTGAAAGCCCAGATCTGAAGGTGGTGGAAGGGTCATGTGGTTGATGGTGTTAATGATGCTGATGCGTAAGTAAGCACTACTGGCTCTATCCAGCAGAGGGAAGCAACAAAAAGAGAGCTATATTTGTTGGTTTATCATTTTAACAATCACATAATAGAGTAACTAGTTACTGCCTAAAAAAAATATTCATAGAATGCAGCTACAGCCAAACTCTTGACAGGCAGATTTGTTCGTTTCTACCCAGTGACTAAGACCATGTAAGAGTGGGACATTTTATTACACAGAGATGTTTCCTCTGAACCTGTTAAACACTTTAATATAACCTCAAATTCCTGCAAGCAACAAATAATCACTGCAGATGATACTAAACCTAAACTTTTACCTGCCCCTGAAAGGTAAAACTGACTGAAAAAGTAACAGTAACACTATTGTGATTCACACATAATTGAGTGTGCCAACTAATAATCTTTAATATCCACTGCTGACAGGATGGAATTAGCCGCATTTTTCCCTGTCCAACTTTCGTTTTTTTCCCTGTGGTGTAAGCCAGTATCTAATCCCATCCTTATATCATTTTGGTCATATTAACTCAATTGAGGAGAAAGTACTGAGCCTAAAGCAGGTTAGGGTGAGATCTTGAAATAGCAATGTTTACACAAGCTAAGGATGTCATGTCTTTTGTTGAAGCTCTCCACTAATGCTTGCCAACAAAAGCTTTTCATGCGCAAAAGAGTCAATGCCGAATTATAGTTAAGCCATGTAATAATTATCCTCATTAGACATAAGCAGAGCAGGGATAGGATGAATTCAGTTATAAACTCTGCTAAGACTCAGGAAGCATATTCTATATGTAATTTAATAATCTTGGAAATAAATACACAATTCTTTCTGTCTTTTCGCACAAAGTCTATTCAAGCAGAGGCAATTCGTCTCACAGTGAGAAGACTGATTTATTCATTATTAGGTTTTAACTTAATCTGGAGGAAGCTTTTGAATACAGTATGTAGGTGAATCTACAGGGTTTCCTGAGAGCAAGAGACCTGGGACATGCTCACCACTCTGCCTTGCGTGTATCATCTTGGTGGAGGGACAGGCATGGTTGGGAACTTCTCTCCTGAGCAGGAAGTTCAGGTCTGAGTGTGCATGGTTGTCCCTGTCTTCTCCTGAAGCCAGTGGGATAAGAGATGACTCTCTGCGGAAAGGTGTCGTGGGTGCGCTGAAATTTCCAGCCTCTTTGCCCCTGGATCATGATTCCCTGTGCTCCCTGAACCAGTCCTCTTGATTTTTGGAGATCATTTGGCTGCTTTTAGCAGCTGAAGTGGTTTTAGCACAAGGACCTAACATTCAGGTCCTGGCTAGAGGCTGCCAAACTGCTCTTCAGACAATTTCTGCCCATGCTGTTGGCAACACTGACATAAGGAACTCCTCCAGACCAGTCTCTCTCCATTGCTTTCCCCAGTTCTACCACTGACTGCATGCTTGTCAGGTGATACTGTAGCCAGGTCACCTTAAAAACACTGTCTCAAAACAAATATTGAAGGAAGAGGATTGTGGAGGAGCAGGTTAAAGGACAAAAAGAGAAAGAGCCTTTCCTTCATCTGGTTTACAACATCCCCTCACAACAAGGTGAGAAGAAAGGGACAGATAGGAGGGATGATTCTCTGGGCTGGTACTGCTTTCAGCATCCTCATATTAGCAAGCAGTGGTAACCATGGACCTCTCACTGCACTACATACCCTATGAGAAACTCCAGATCCTGCAGTGGGAAACATGGATGCTCTTTACCCTGGGCTTTTTTTCCCCCACAAGGGGAAACCTGGCACTGCTGCCTCGAACATGGCATCAAACCCAAGGGCAGGTTGGAGCCCCAGACTCAAGGGGGGCTCAGTTTCTTTCCAAACAGTTCACTTGCAACATCTCTGATTTTGCTGATTCTTCTGTAACAGGGGATAACATTACTTTCCTATCACAGAATTAACCAGCTGTGCCTAAAAGCATGAAAACATCACGTTTTCCTCTTCAACATTTAAACCTGATGCTACTCTGTGAACAAAACTTTCCAGATAATTAGCTTTTGGAGACTGAGATACTATGAGAGACAGGAGGACATTTCAGTGCTGCTCTGATCAGCCCTCAGGAGACTCTAGCAGACCAAGAGGAAAGCACAGCAAATTAAGCATCTCCCATCTATATCTTGCCTCGCCTGCTCCAGCCTTGCAAGTGCTGCACTCATGGCATGTCAGTAAGATGCCCATGGCAAAGGATGCTGGGTTATGAGTATATATGCGCATAAATATTTTTAAATAAGGGGCCAGGCAAAACCAGCAGCCCCATGCACCATGTTGCAAACAGCTACAGCATTTGTCTCACTGGTGGCACCATGGTGAAACCCTGCTGTTTTCCAGAAGCCAATCTACTCCACTTGAGGCAGTGGCAAAAATACGTAATTACAATGAGAGTAAAATTTGCTTCTTTCTAGTGGTGTAACTCTGATGAAACTATCAAAGCTGGTGGTAGTAATCTGATGTGGCAATAATGCAACTTTAAGTCTACCAAGGCAAGGAAAGCAGAAAAGATGTGGGAAAAAAAATGGTTAATGGACTTATATTTCCAATGACTATTTATTTGCTTTTGGCAAACTACAGTTATTTGAAGAAGACTGATTTTTTAAGTATCGGCATGCCTTACAGTGATAAAATGACCAGCATTTCTCAGAATATCATGAAAAAGGCCTGTGTTCCATGGAAAAGTAATAGTCAAAACAACTAGTGTAAGAGTGTGTTTGTGTAGTCTGAACATTTTTAAGCAGTGAGGCCAGGGCACTAAATAAAATATCACATATTTTAAGTTTTCATTGCAAAAATATTTTGTAGTTACATTCAGAGTTATCAACATTTGAGGGATGATATAAATAAGATCTAACCTCCATGTTGTTAAATTAAGCTGCTGCCAGCGTTATTATTGGCAGTAAAATTACTTTGATAGCTATCACCAGTAATGAAATATAGGAAAAACCTGGACTGCTGATATCTTCCACAGTAGTATGTTCTTAAACAGTCATTAAAAAACTAAGGTCTGACATGACATAGCCATTTAAAATTCTGCTCCACAGTAGCATAATGAATTCTCAAATTGCTGTAGCCTATATATCTAAGCTCAAGTTATTGTTTTATTTCCATTTGTCTGTTTCAACAGTTTAATGTTGTAAGAGAGCCACGGCTCAGTATACTGGGATATTCACAAGCCTGTGGAGTGCAAATGCCTAACACAGCAGTTCTGGTGCTAGCCAGGACAAGCATACCAAAATGGAAAGGGCAGTTCTCAACTGCATAGATCACAATGGTCCATCCAAGTCCTGCCCAGGGACAGGGTGAATCTCTGCTTACAGCCCACAGGTGGATTAATTCTTTCGATTAGGAGCCACCCAACTGCACAGGCTAGGAAAGGCAAGAG
>JBCJKH010040393.1:6382-22297 GCA_039877255.1 Loriculus beryllinus | reverse complement strand
CCTTGCTCATAAGATGAACCAGGATTTCTTAGCATAAACTGTTTATAAATGGATACTGTCAACTCCCAACTAGTCAGTTTTCCAGAATTTTAAAGACATTTCAATACATGAATCCCTGGGGCAATGCCTGTCCTTTTGTCACAGTACTTTACTTTTCTTTTTTCAGTGCTTTATCCTGTTGCAGCATCAAGGGCTCCACACAAGCAAGGGAACCATAAACCAGGGAGAAAGCAGTGAAACTGAGCTCATAGAAAGCACTGTCAAAAGCTGAAAATAAGCCACGAGACAAAGAACTAGAAAGGTATATCTCTTTTTATTAATTTTCAGTTCCAGGAATTGTTTGGAAAGAGAAGGATGTCAGGTAATGATGTCCCTGTAGTTTGACATTTAATTACACCTAATACTGCAATAAAAAGAGGAAAGATGGACAAAAGGAAAATTCTCTTCTGATATTCAGATGAGTTTTACAAAAGAAAAATATTTTGAAAGAGACAAAAAATCAGCCAAACCAAGAGGGCAGAGTGTTCACAACATGAGTTGTGAACAGTCATACGATACAGTTCCTCTCTCTTGGCACTTTAAGACAAAACTGTGTTATGAATATCACGATCCAATGCCAGGATGAGTTCCTGGAGATGATAGTTACACTGACTTCAGTGGGTACTGCATGCCAAACCATGAGATGAGTCCCTCAGATCATCAGACAAAGTTGTACAAGACCGTAACACATTTTACATGCATTGTATCACCTTTGTTACAGCTTCCTTAAACTGCTGTTAGGATCTGTGTAGCTGGGCCCTTCTTCCTGCAGGGACCCTAAATGATAGCAACAAAAATCTTTGAGTAAGGATGACCACTATGAGGTTGTGGCCCGAAGCAGTGGAACACAGTAAGCATTTGAACAGGATGGAAAGTTCTCGAAAGCTAAAGCTAGAGTTTAACTAGCTAAACTACACTGCTTCTACCAGGTTTATTTCAGTACTAGTCATACACATACACATCGGAGAAAAAATACAATAAACAACTCTGACTTTCTGATTCTAGCTATGTTGTCATTTTGCTTGGAGTGTGACAAGGGTAACTGCATGCTTATCAAACTTCTGGTGATGACTTCTTGGAAAGTCATCTGTGAAGACAGAAGAAACCCAGCTCTTCCTGCTTGTTGGAACAGTCTTGATGCCTGAAAATTTGTGACTGACTAAATGGAAACTTTACAGTACCTGTGTAAATAAGGAGTATTAAAAAATACCATGTCCTGGTAAGTGGGAATTCACACCACTGAAATACCACCCAAAAATTAATTCTTATGCAAGTTGAAGGCAGAGGTGGATGAAGAGGTAGAACTGCTTGCAGTGGGCTGGATACATCTGCTGTGTAATCCATTCCCTTCTCCTAGCCCCTTTTTAGAAACTTTCTTGTCAGAATTCAAACACTGGCACCCCACTTCTGGTGCTAGATCTGCGTTAACATTATACTGGGACCTCTGTTTGGCCTTTTCTTATCTCCTGCGTTTGTTTGAGAGGGGCTGCAAGGAGAGCCCTAAAAGAACACCCACTGCAAGCCCCTGCCCAGTCCAACACCGGCTTTACTTCACGTTGAAGAGATGTGGATCTGGTAATCCAGATCATCCATGTAAGATGAATTTCATGCATAAATGAGCATGCAAATGAGTCTACAATGATAGGCCTATACCACGTAACTTTATCTGTCTAATGTTAGATGACAAGTAGGCAGAAGCACCCTTTGGAGGTGCTTGTGTCTCTGGCTGACTCAGCAGGATGACTAACCCCACTGGTGCCTACAATCAGGCTGGTCATGTTCCCCTCCCACTGTGCTAGACCCTCACTAGATGGTTCTTCATATACAGCAGGCAACTCACCTGCTACACATGCATCACTCATGGCATCTGCTGGTATCTTACGGCACAATTATAAAATAGTTATTTGGAAATGGCAGTTTCTTGAAAAGACAGCCTAAGTTAAAGCTTGAGATGCAACTCTTTTCCTTTGCTTTCTTCTTTCCATTTGTTTTCCCAGCTGCTCTCGTTGTCTAGCATTTGGCACTGCTGTAAAAGTTCTAGTGCCAGAGTTTTTAAAAAAATAAGACACCCTTCTGCTGTGGTTTACAGTAGATCCATTCACAAAGACCAGAACTTTATATCCTGCAATAGCAAAGAGTTTATGTCCCTGAGATATTCTACTACTCTACAGCTGTAAAAAAGAAGCCAAATAAAACATAAAATAATTTAGTATGGAAAACATATTCCAGCTTTAATAGCACACTGGGATTTTATTTGGGTTTATTACGATGAGTCATAGTATGTAAACTTCACGTACAGTTACTGAAGTCATGTGTCTGCCTTATTTTAGCTTTGGAAACAGCAGCAATGCCAAGATTCCTTGTTGCCTTTGAGGGAGGACTTGAGATTTCCCAAATGACAACATTATGGTACCCTAATAAGCAATTTTGTTGGTTTTTTCACTCTTTGGCTAGAACATAGAGGGGTAGATTCACTAGACAAGCCCTCTCCACATTAAATCTTCCTATAAACACCGTGGCATGTTAATGCTGGCTCAACTCCACTGGTGTCAGCAAGGGCGGGATTCCCATTTGGGATGGTCTGACAAAAGGATGCTTTGTTCTGTATTGGTCTAGCCTGCCTTAAGCAGAAATGACCCATGCACAGGTGAAATCAGCAGAGCTCTATTAGTACTGGTAGTTCTACTGATACTTTTATTACTGGAGCTGTACGGATCAGAAATCCCTTTGCAGGGGTAGGGAGAATGGAATCCAAAACCAGCTTCCCAGCCTTCTCCTTACCTTTCTGGTAGGCCCTATGGAGGATTTAAGCAAAGTGCTGCCTCGTTCATCAGGTGAGTTTCCTGCACTGCACTTCCACAGCCCCTCAAATAGACAGAGAGAGAGAAGTGGAAAGGGATAGGTAAGACTTTTCTGTTTCAGTACGTGCCATCCCCATTCCTGCAGGTATAAAAGGGTAGCATGCAGTCATCTATATAAAGAATGTTCTTCAGATGGATTATGTATAACTCCCTGATGGCAAGGGTATCAAATGAAGGTCGAGCATCAGAGACCTTTAGGCTATTACGAAATATGACTCATGGATTAGTTAACTGCCTGTCAGATTTTCCATTATGAAACTTTAACCACAGCCTGTATCTGAACAGCACCAGCACCTGCAGAAGTACAAACAAACAGTGCACTGAAGTAGGTCAGGGGATGTGCTATAGTATCAAGAGAAGCCTTTTCTTTAACTACAAACTATTAATTCTGGAATAAATATTGGGGGAGGTGGAAATTCCATGGGAGTAAAAAAAGGTTGTTTCGAAGTACATATTTTCCAAGGATTCTGCCAGATAAATCTTTACAGTTTAATTGTATGTGATGAATCAACCTAACCCCTCCTCCTGAATACCATTATTTTAGCCATGGTAAACATCACTGCTTTCTAATCGAAGTATTTACTTTTCCAGTTCCACATGGTGGCATGAGCAGAAATGAAAAAGCAACTATTCCTGTTCTGCAAAAATGATTATTTAAATACTAAACTAAAACAAATAAATAAATAAATAAAAATTAAGGATTTTCTTTGTAAACCCATAAGAAGATTTATCCATTTGGTGGAAGACCCTCACAGGTCTCTCAGCAGCCATTACATCTGGCTGTAAATTCAAAAAGGCAGGAGGTGTGCTCTGAAAATACACCACAGGAAGTGGGGCACTTGATCTGTGTGTCATCAGTTGAGGGACTCCACAGGTGAGATTCAGCTCACCTAATTTTAGATGTCTACAGTGTCTATCTCTACATCTGAGCCTGCTGCCCCGTAGGCACTTTAAAGGAATGTCTTATCTGACCTATTTTAAATATCTACCTTGAGATGAGATGATTCATGACCTTAGAGTGCCTTTTTCTCCACTGTGACTGTACATAGGGGGCTGAGGTGACTAGCTTGGCTGGAAAGCCTTCCATGTAGCCATCTACAGCTGATCAGATGAACTCTGCCTGGATGCCCTGCCTCCACAAGGCTGGTGATTTATGTGAAATAAGTTGGTTAACACCATTCATTGCTATTGCAGTGGCTTGTCTGTATCACAAAAACACTCCACATTTGGCACAAATGACTCCCAGCAGGCTGAAACAGCCTAGAGGCTACAGATTGAAGAGGAAATCTGAACCACTTGGATAAATTTCATTACTGTATTATCTTCTTGCCTCCAGAGATGTTCCAGATCACAAGTTAGGTATGGAGTTCTCACTCCTCCTACCACTGTGGCATGTAATCTGTGAAGACATAAGTTTCCATTTCCATGCCTGTTAGTCCAGCTCATTTCATAAACACTATGTTCATTCAAGTGTTAAACTGCTGCACTACTGGAAGCTCAGAAGACACAAACTGTAAGGCACAATGAAAAACAATTTGTTCTCAAGAAGTGAAATCTGAGGAGAGCCAAAATAGCAGTATATGAATATATAAAAAGTAACTGCAAAGAGGAAGGAAATGAATTACTCTTCCTGTTTACTATGAATAGGCTAGAAAGCAATATGCTTACAGTACAAGGAGACTTAAGTTATTCCAGGGTGAGGTGACATGCAACAACAAGCCATGCAGCCACTTCTTGGACCTGAACAGCAGCATCATAGATCTTTTAGACAAAGGGGAAGTCAGTGGGATCTGCTGTCTCACAGGGAGGCAGCAGCAGCTCCTGCTTCCCTGCAGGCACTGAGCCGGCTGCCTCTGAATGCGGTGGGAGGGTTACGGCTCCGCGGCGCCTGTGGGTGTCTGAAAGAAGCCGAGGGGCCATGGCTCGGTGCTTTTCAGTCTCAGTTTGAAGCAGAGGTTCCTGCCTCACATCTGAGGGGTGGCTGTGCTGACACGATGGCAGCCTGATGCACCACCTCTTAAGCCAGTTGCTATCAGGGTTGGGTATGTAGTTTGTGCTCTGGAGATCCAGTCCAATGAGCATCCATCCAGAGTGGATGAATAATATTAAGACAGTATGATGGACTAAATGTCTCAAAACCCCTTTACCATATATGATTTAAGTGGAAAAGTTGCAATGTACAAACCAAAGCTTGAGCTAACCTTCTTGATGCAGTGGGCCACAGCTCCAGCTGCACGACCTGCATTGCTGATCAAAGCCAGCAAAAGGGATAGCGTGGTCTTTGAAGAACCCATCTAGAAAGAAAAGACTCTTTTCTCCTGACATAATTTTTTGTGGTTCTTTCTCTGCTGCCATCACAGAGATACGAAAGATTATGCAGCTGGGTGTTCCTACTTACTACACCTTGTTCCTCTGTAGGAAATACTGTTCCAGCACCATCTCAATTATGAAGAAAATATTCAGGTTGAGGGAGAAAGCGATTTTATAACAGCTTTCATTCAGCCACATTCACAGTCTCACAAGTGCAGGCACCAGGTCAGCACATTCAAGCCATCCTTCCAAAATCCAGGCAACATGAAGACTGTGCCCAGGCAATAGGTCCAGGATCTGTTGTAATGCCATGGAGAACAAGGGATACCAGCTATCAAATCATCTTCCTGTCTCCTGGATTATTCTTGGGTCAGCGACCATGCGCAGGGTTTGGATGTCTTTCTGTTATGTTTCTGGAACTGGCGGTATCTTCATCCTGTCCCAGGTCTGGCAGGCAGCAGGACTAATCACTTTGTCTCCAGGTCTCAGTGGTTTGTGAAACAGCAGATAGATGCCCTGTGGTCTCGATGACCTGCTAATCTAGGTGTCATCACAGGCCATTCAGAGAGCCCTTCCCCTGCTGAGTGCCCCTTCTACTGCTTCAACATCCAAGCCCTCCCACTCCTTTTCTACACACACCTGTATGAATCTTTGTATTATAAAGCTCTACACTACTTCCATTCCCTTCCATCTCCCTGGAGATCCTTCTCTGGCTAAGAGACAGACCTAATCAATACTCAACAGCAACAGGAGCTGTGCAGGTGGGCCTTCTTCCCCCCTTCTCTTGAAGACCACTACTAGGTTTAGTTAATTTGCCCCTCAGTCTTTATGATTTAGGTCTTTTAGTTCCTGGCAGGGCAGAGCAAGGGCAACAGTTCCCTTGGGGCTGGGAGAGCAGGGGGCCCAGCAGCCTGGGCCCATCCTATTCCCCAGCCAGGACCACCTGGGGGTACCAGGGCAGCCTCAGCCCAAGGCGCCTCTCCAGCTCGAGGACAGACAAGAGTGGGCCAAGCTGTTGGCCCATGGGTGAGCCTGGCTCAGCAGGGCCCATGGCCAGGTAGGACAGGGCTGTGAGGAGGTGGAGACATAGCTGGGGCAGGGTCTGCTGGCCCCAGGGGGTGACATGGGGTTCTGGGCCACTGGCAGGTGGGGGAAGCCCTGGAGGCTGACAAGGATAGGGCAGTCAGGGCTGGTGGTACCCTCAGGGCCCTAACAATCCCATAGGAATTTCTGGGCTATTATCACTCTAGTATTTGGTCAGTGACCCTCTACAGGTTTTTTCCAAAGAAAACCCTAATGTGACATAAAAGTTACATTTGGTATTTAGAAATGGTAATTGGAGGAGAAAAGGCTTTCAGAAACCAAAGTGAGAAGCATTATTACCTTCTTCAAAGTATAATATGAATGTTGCTTAATATAGGAACCATCTTGACTAGGTGCCTATTTAGATTTATGCAATTACCAGCTTACCAGTTCAAACCAGTTCACAGTAAGAATGTGCAGCATCCAAGATTTACTGATGGGCCTCTTTCATTTCTTCTTGCTGTTATAAGTCTCTCTTCTTTTGTCTTCACCTTCTGTTACTTTGAGCTTGCCTACAAGTTAAAAGCACGCTCATTAAATTACAGTCTGCTTGTAAACCAACACAGTGAACTCAAGGCATTCATGCAGTGTTGAAAGAGGGGCTGTAGACAGATACACATGGCTTTTTCCTATTGAGCAAGATAGTACTGCAGGTTTTTGGCAAAGGGCTACATTTTAATACCTGTAGGAAAGCAGTGGATGCCGATACTTGCACAGAGGCAGCAGTCCCTATTCCTGCTCTATGAGTTCTGTGCACCAGCCTGCCCTGGGTAGGAAAAAGGCAGTTGCTGCAGTGTGAAACACTGCTCCACAGCATGTGCTAGAACTTAATGGCTGCCGCTTTGGTGAGACTAACTGGTGGTATTTGACCTCTGTCCATCAGGCTGCAGCTCCTGCTGAGGTCAAGACCATGCTGCTGACCTTTATTCACGTTTGGAGGACATAATCTGCAGAAGAAGCTGCTGGACTCTCTTTGTTCTGGTGCAGGGAAATTTATTGCTTTGCAAGCTCTCCTTGTTCCTAATTGACCTGATCTAACCTGAAATAAGCTGTCTGTATTCCTGCAAAGGAATACCAGGGTATCTCTGCATGGCCTTTTGCCCAGGTTTAACATAATTTCTTTAAAGCAAACTGCAAATTAATAGTAGTGCAACTTTCCTGTGCAGGCAAGCCCTTAATCAAATTGGAATATGGAAAACAGCATTTGGGAAGACAAAACAGTGCTTAAGCTTTCAGAGTGAGAGAGGGATGTAATTTGCGAGTCCAGTGCAGATAATGGACAGATCTGAACACAGAGAGATAAAAGCGCTGAAGGTTTTGAAAATCTAAGCTAGCAACGAATCTAGGCGTATGAAACACAGAGCCCAACTCAGAACTTTCAGTGTTTGTAGAACTGTCATCTTCCTTCCATTCATTCTTCTAGTCAGGAAAACAACCCTTGCCATTTCAGTCACAGGAAAAGCCCAGCATGGGTAGTGCACAAGCTGGAGAATTCAGTTAGTGCTGCTTCTCAGTAACAATATTTAATACTCCAAAATCTCTCTCGCTTAATAAGGAGTACTAGAAACCCCTGGGGATCCCTCAGATAGCTGAGGCCACTGCTGCTTAACCCAGACACCCCTGGCAGCTGCACTATGTTGTGCAACTACCATCTGCAAAGGAGTCAAACCTGTCCACACAAGAGGGGAGAGCACTGGCAAGCCTCTTCCTTGAAACCCCAGGACATACCTGCCCCAACCCTATGTGCAGTGTGGCCAGGGAAAATCCTCCACGGCCAGGAGAGCAGCATGGCAGAGTCACGGGCTCACTGGCACAGCAGGGATGTTTAGCTGGGACATGGGCTGGAGGCTGGGAGTGAGGGGATGGATATTTCAACCAGCTCTGGTCTGGGTTTGGCTAGTAGCAACAACCCCTGCTCAGCTGGCTGAGCATCCCCTGTCTTCACAAGGCACTGACTCCAGCAGCCTGTTGGCTGTGAACAGAGGCTCAGGGAGGAGAGAGGCAAGCCTCTTCTGCAGCAGTACTACACTTGCTCTGGATCCAGGCAAGCAAAGCAGCCCCAGGAAGACACCAGGCCAGTCCTTTCTTGGGTCAGGCATGTTAACATTGTAGGCTCCAACAAGCAGCATGGGTGTATCTTTGCTAGTCTGCTTACTCTTGCCTCGAACGAAGACTTACTCCAAGATCCAAGCAAGAGACACATAAGAAGAGAGTGCCATTAGGAACTATCGACCTACAGCAGAGAGATAAAATTAACAGTTGTCTTGTCTCCCATCTCTTTGCTCATAGTCTTGTTCCCCTCTGCTACCATTTCAGTGGCAGCCTTGAGCAGTACTCAGGTCACCCAGCTCCTGAACTCTGACCCCAGCTCAAGAAGCATCACTCGTGTGAACTTCATGGTGCCTGAACCTAGTGTAACAGAAGAACTAAGGATAAAACTGTGTTTGTACTTCCTCAGTTCCCACAGAAGCCTGTGACTGCCTGATCATGTCACTAAACCATTACAGAAAAGAAGGACTTCATTTAAAAAAATTAATAAAGAGAAGCCTTGAGTGATGCCTCAGGACCAGCATATGATTGAAATGGCCAACCTTATCTGTGTATCCCTATTCTAGGGTCATAGCTTATAAAGCTTTCTGTCTCTCTTTTCTGTAAAGAGTCTTTACTTTCTGTAACAGTCTTTTGTAGCTTTTCAGAGAAAGATGTGAATGTCTTTGAAGTTTTCAAACACGGTTCAGGTGTCTCTTCAGAGAATCATCATGAATCTGCTCTTCATCAGGGCCTCCCTCATCAATCATATACATTCTATCAGCCTCTTCCAGTCTGGGAGCATGGAGAGGTGAGGGAAGGAGAGCTAACAAGACTTGGTGACAATACACTAGCCAAAGCACAGAGGAGCTCTTAATCGGATTACCTTTTAATTCTTCATGTAATTTAGAGGCATAATGTCCCCTCTTAGGATAGAGGAGCAGTCAGCATAGGCAATGACAGAACAAAGTGTTGCAGTGGAGTGGAAAATTTTCTAAACATTCTGTCAAATGCTCTCCAGGCAGAGTTTAATAACCATATTTTTATCAGAAATTCCCTTTAGTCCTTAGAATAAGATTTTATATCAAAACAGAGACAAAAGACCCAAACTAGAAATCCGTCTCTGTATTTTGGCTAGAATAGCTGAAGTAATTCTATAGGCCAAGACTCTGTTGAGGTTTTCCTGAGACTCCCTGCTGAGTCCCATGATTTGTGCAGCAAGCATCTCAGGGTATTTCTTCCCTGAAAAAATGAGGGTGTGCATCCTGTGCTCTCCTGTTCTGCACCTGCCTACCCAGAGAAGGAGGCTCTGGCTCCACACAGGCTTCTTCAGCAGTAGTGCCAGCTGCAGCAGCTCCAGGCTCCTGTATTCCCTGCCTGGAGCTAGTTACCCCACTCTTGTGGACTGGCACAGGCGTTTGTGTAACCACCCCAACCAGACAGGAGTGATTCAGGTGAAAAATAACACCCTCTCCTCACTGGTTTATTTGAGAGGCTGAAATGAGCTGGGAGTGCAGAGTTTGGTAGGGACTATGTAAGATGGCAATGACAGTGAAAGAAATGCTTGGCTTAAGTATAGCAGATTTGCCCTGCACACTGCGCATGTATGGTGGGAAATATTCACTCAATTGAAGAAACTCATTGACTGCAAACCATTCATTTCTTTGGACAAAGAGCTGACTTAGGCAAGGTTTTTTTCCAACCCTTATGAACAGAGTATTTTAAACTCAAATCAGTTCTTTCATTCACAGAATGGACTGGCATCAGTAACACTATACTGAGACAGCTGAAGGGGACCTGCTGAGGACAAGAACATATGGCAAGTGCTGGGAACTGCCTACACCAGTACTGCTACAGAAATGTCTGCAGAACAACAGACAGATGTGAGGAACCTGGGAAGGCCATCCAATACACACCTGGTTTTGTTCTGAAGTTACAAGAAGTGTCCCAGCTTTAGAAATCATTTTTCATTTTATTCTGACATATATACATTACATTTGCATGCACTATTTTAAAACTTATCTGTTGGTCCAAAGAGTTTTGTAGCTGCTGCTGTAGGGAAATGCAGATTGTGTAGTGAAGGCTTCACTAAGAATATACAGATGGTTGCATGTGTTTTGTCTTCTCATGCTATTCCTCGAAATCAGTAAGATGCTGCCTTCTGATGCCTAAAAAAGTCTCCAGAAAGCTGAGAAATGATCATGTGTAGCATTGAAAAAATATGCTGTTAAAGACAGATCTCTGATATTACTGAGAGATACACACCACTGACTAAAGACTGTTCCTCAATCCCTTTGCTAATTTGTGGCTTGACAACATTAACTTTATATCACAAAATATGGTATGTGGTCTTGCTGTCATAGCTAGCTCTGTAGAACAAGCAAAAAGTTCTCAGTACTGCAACCTGAGAATTACATCTACAGTAGGATTTATTTTTTATCACACTCTGGATTTCAGGACTAAGTCTGAGTGCCTCACCATTAGTAAAATACCTCCTTCCTTTAGAAGTAAGCCCATAGTTCCGTAAGATGGGAAATCTGCTTCTTAAAGTGGCTAGTTACCATATGGACTGGTGATAGTTTCAACACAGAGAAGGAAACTCATGTATGCAAGGCCAGCATCTATCCTCTTTGGATTAAAATAATCTAAAAGGCAGCTACAGCTTCATAAACAGTGTTGAATTTACAACCCACCCTGCTTGCTGGCAACTGGGGATACTGCCTTCCTAATGCAGAGTAATGATCTCCTCAATACTCAGAAAGCTCTAACTATTTTGAGGCTAAGGGTCTTTCAGAGCGCCTACCAATCAAGCTCTGCAGGTGATGGAATAACAGATTTGGGAATCCTGCTGGGATTGAAGAATTGAGTGTCCACACACCTAACAGTGCCAGGTGTTAAGCACTCTTCTTTGAGTCCATCAGCTAAGCTTAGGGAGTTTAACCGAGAGAGCAGGATTTGTGAGGACTCCAGTGTTAGCTTAATGCTTGACTCAAGTACTCATTAGCTGCTCAGCTTCCTCCAGCAAATTGTTTTTGAGTCAGCTGCAGGAGAATAAAAAGTGAAACTCAAGAGTTCATAGTCCTGCCTAATGTAGATGCTACCTTAATAACAAAGGGAAAACTGACTTCCCTAAGCAATGTGAGACTGGCGTGCCTGCAGCAGAAGACTCCAACTCTGTAATTTGCTCACTACCTTGAGGCAGGTAGTGACAGCCTGACGCAGTATGACACACAGAGGTCCCTCTACGAACCTGCCACCAAGGCAAGCGGGCCCACCTGCTTTCCTGACTAGCAGGACTAGGGGCTGAATTACTGTGATACTTCTAGAACTTCTACAGAGAAGAAGGATTAATTAGTGTCATTTTCTAGTGCATGTGAATTATATCAAACAATGCCCTTGCTTACAAAAGCACTGCAGACACTGTAGGGACGTAAACATTGCAAAATTGTTCAGACTTTAGAGCTGCCCTCAAAATTATCAAAAGAAAATGTATCAAAAGGTTTATCCAAAATTTGCTTTAAAGAAAAGGAAATTTGGGGGCCCAAGTCCAGTAACAACTTTTTTTAAAAATACAGAATCTTGAATCTTTTTTGACTGTGAGGCAGCCTCGGTGAACACACCTGCAAGCTTTTAAACCATGTAAATAGGTGCATCTGGGGCAGAAATACAGATATAAACCTGTAACTCTGGAGGTGCAGCTGGTTGAAGAAGTGTTATGGAAAACCAAAGCAGGAGAATGGTAAATGCTTTGTTGGAGGACAGACCTTGTCCTGTGCAGAACTGTCTGGTTTGTCTGTGCGGAGTATGTATGGCTCAGTTAAGGATATGTTTGTGGGTGTTTATCTCTTTTAGGGCTTAATTTCTGGAGTGGAAGAATTTGGCTTCTAGAGATCTAATTTTAAGGGCAGCTCTGTGAAAGAACACTGTGTTCAGCAAAAAAGCCCAAACAAGCAACTACGTACAAAGATAGGTGGTTTTATGTGTGACTGCCATGGAGAAGTTTTGTCTTGTTTTTTTAATCCCACAGTGAATCTAGCCATCCTTGTGGAATACAAATCTTGTATTTTCTTGTTGAAAGAGGCCGGAGCCTACGGAGAAGGGAAGTAGAGGAATAATTACTGTGTGTGTACCAAAGACAACAAACCCCCATATCCTTTTCCTTCTGATTTACTAGCCTCAGAGGTATCCAGCTTCTGTAAGCATGTTTATCAGTACTTTTACTGACCCAAATTCAAGGAAACGGCTCTAGTGTCTTCTGTGTCAGCAAGCTGTGATGTGATGGGAGGTTATGAGGGTGCTTCTCTCTTTTTGGGGTAGCTTAATACTTATTATTTGAGTAGCGTTTTACAGGTTAACAGTAAGCACATGTTTTAGTGAGTCCAAAGTGGGTCTTTTTGTGGATGTAACAGGGTAATTTGGTAAAACTGTCACTGCAGGGAAAGTAGGACTGATCTCTGCCATCTCAAGAGATCTGCTAACTAAACATCACTTTGTAGGGCAAAAAAATACGGATGATGAATGTCTCTAATAATTGTTGACTGTATGTTGGGGGTGAGTAGCTTACAGTGCTATGTCTCTGTACAGCAGACACAATGGACTGCTTTGTTGCCCCATAGGCATAGCCAGAGCCACAAGTTAATGTTTGCACCTGTGTTGAGGGCAGCTGAGCTGTGATGGCCAGGGGTGGGTCAGAGGGGCTGCATGTAAAAGGGTGATGTGACAGAACCTATGAGAAGGCAGGCAGAAACTAATGCCAGGCTTTAATGGCAAGGAACCCGAGCTCCTGCCCTGCAAAGGCACCGTGAAGGGACTCGGGGGGTGCTGTATTCGTGGGTGAACTAGTCGTCCCCCCCGTGGGGGGAGCCAGCTGACCACAGTCCCAGCTCCCGCCCTCGGCGACCCTGTATCCGGGCGGGCCCCACAGCGCTCCGCTACGAGCGCCTTCCTCCTGCCCTGGCCCCGCCGGATCCCCTCGCCTCCATTACGATCTACGCCACTGCGCGGGAAATAGGGGGGGAAGAGAGGGGAAGAAGCACACAAGATGGCGGCGGGAGCCGGCGGAGCCCGCTCACGTGACCCAGAATCCATGCCCTTCTAGAGTTATCTCGGGCGCGCGCGAGCGGAGGTCTCGCGAGCACGCCGAACAAAAGGAGCAGGCGGCGAGGTTTGATCTCGCGAGATTTTGTGGCCCTTTTCCCCTCCTCCTCCCCCCCTCCGGTTGTGTGTGTGTGTGTGTGTGTGTGTGTGTTAGGGCGGGGGGAAACCTCGCGGTATCGCCAGCAAAAGCTCGGGAGACCCAGCGGGTGCCGCGCGGGGCCCGAAGGTATCGCGAGATCTCTGTTAGCACCCGTCACCAGAAGGCTGAGCTGCGATTTGGAAGGGGGGGGGGGGAGAAATCAGCTCAGGTCTCGCGATAGTTCCACGGCAGGCCCGGTTTCTCTCGCGATAGCGCTGTTGCAAGTGTGGGGGAAGGCAGCGCTCCGGTAGGGGCGGTAGCGTGCGCGCTGAAGTCAGCGCGCGCCGCCGGGCAGGGCCAGTCGGGGGGCGGGGACTATATAAAGGCCGGGGCCGAGGCGGGGGGGGCTCAGTCAGGAAAGCGATCCGTAAGGGGACTAGCGGCAGTTAGCGGCGAGTTCCCGGCCCTGCCAGTCTGAATTTCTCGAGGCGGAGCGGGGCACCCCGAGACGATCTCTCGTTATGAGTCATGTGGCTGTGGAAAATGCGCTCAGTCTAGACCAGCAGGTGAGGCACGGGTCCGCAATCAGGTGGGAGGCGGCAGGCCGCTCCGTTAACCGGAGCGTAGCGGCGGAAGAGGAGGCAAGGAGGAGGCCTCGTGTGCGTGAGGCAGGGGCAGCGGGAGGATTTGGATTCATGGCGTGGCGGTTGCTTCGCTCCTCGGTAGCTGGCGGCTACGTCGTGGTTGCCATCATTCCTCACCTCGAATTTTTAGTAAGCAACCCCACTTTCTTACACCTCACCGCCGTGACCCCCGCCCCGCAGCGCGGCTATTTCGTGGCGCTTTCGATTGTTGCGCAGTTTCCGTTGCCCGGCGGCCCCGCACCGCCTTGGGTTTCCTCCTTCAGGGACGCCCCGTCGCCGCGGCGGGGACGGGGGTGGGGGGCGGGTGGGGGGCACAAGAACAACCGGACTCCGGCTTCACCGCCGTGCCGGGGTCTGCGCCTGCCCCCCGCGGCCTTCTCGCCACGCTCCAGGCCCGGCTTTTGTGTGGCGGAGAGCGACGATGGTAACGTTGGTTGCCGGGACCCCTGGCGGCAGCGGCGGGAAACGGCTCCGCGCGCGAGCGGGGAGGTGGAGGGGGCAGGGAGAAAGAGAGGATAAATGGCGGCCATTGTGCCTGTGACGGGGCGAGGCGGGGGGTGGGGGAGGCCGGCGCTTTGTGCTGGGGAGGGGGATGGCGGAGGGGGCGCTGGCGGCGCCTTTGTTCGAGCTGCGTCAGCGGCGGGCGGGCGCCTGCCTTTCCCGCTCTTCCCTCCGGTTCCCGTGGGCCCCAGTGACGCAGTTGCGCTTGGATGAGGCCCGCGTGTGTCCGGGCGGCTCTCGGGCCCACGGTGTTGTTATTTGCCTTTTTTTTTCCCCTTCCTTTTTTCTTTTTTTTGTCTTTTTTTTTTTTTCTTCCCCTCCCCTTTTGATCGTTACGTTTTCCACCGCCCCCCCCCCCCCCGCCTCTGCGGGCGGAGTCAGGCTCAGGCCCCTGCCCAGTGTGGAGGGGATACATGGTTATCTAATACCCAGAGCAAGGAGGGGGTGGGAAGAGGGCCTCCGTGTTGTAGCGAGACCCAGGGCGGGCAGCTGGCTGGGCAGGACAGCGCTAGACTTGGGCGTCTTGCCGGCGTCGGGCGGCCGCTGCTCTGGAGTCTTAGGCGAAGTAGGTCAGGGACCTGGTCCTTACTTCCCCCCCCCTTTCTCCTCCCCTCTCCTCTCCCCCCCCCCCCTCCCGGTGGGACCGGTTCGGATCTAGGCGAGACATGGACCCCTCGCTCCTCACTCGTTAGGGACGGAGGCTGCGGGCCGTCCCCGGCCCGCTCCCGGACACAGCCGCTGCCCGCGCAGGCAGCGCACGCCGTGGGGGCCGAGGTCCGACCCGGCTCCCGCGGTCATGGGCGGTCGGGAAGGGCTGCAGGGAAGCCGGAGGGGAGCACGGCCAGCCGGATCCACCGTAAAAGCAGAGCCCGGCCCAGCGAATGGAAGCCGGGGCAGCGCCTACCAGAGCGCTGAGCCCGGGGAGTGACCCGCACGGCCGCGGCCTCCGCTCCTCTGGCGTGCGGCGGACAGGGGGCACAGCGGGAGGAGGGTGGTACGCGATCTCTCCCCTTCTATATCATTTATTTCCCCTAAAACAAATGTGGATTGTGCTTAAAAAGGAGAAAAGAGAAGGGAAGAGGCCGCCTGGCCCCTGCCCGTGCCGTGCCTCGCAGCGCATTGCCCCAACAACACGGAACAAGTGTTGCGGGCGCTGCCCGCTCCTGCCCGGCGCTGCCTGCTCTGCCGGCAGGGCCGTGACGTCACCCTGCTCCTCGCCCACCGAGGAACGCTAAAGACCTATAGAGCAGAAAATAATACAACAAGCAAGCTC
>JBCJKH010040390.1:0-18151 GCA_039877255.1 Loriculus beryllinus | reverse complement strand
GTGACTATAGTGAAAGGGGCTGTGTGAAAAAAATACAACCATGCTTTTGTGTACAACTGCATGGACAAAAACTGCTTATGTGCATTTTATACTAGTGTAAGTAATTGAGAATAATGGTAAGTATTTGCTATTGAAAGGAGCCATAAAAACCTCATTCATAGAAATTTTAACGTTGTGGGCCTCTGTTCGCTGTTGGATGCTCTTCTGCATTTTAAACATGTAAGCACCACTGAATGCTATGATATGTCTCTCATTTTACACCAGTTTAAATTTAACAGAGGTTAGCCTAATACATTGCATATTTCTAAAAAGGGCTAGGAACAAAGGCTGGATCAGTATCTGAAAAGGTTAAAGGAGTTGCTCAGACAGCATTGTTACAAGGGACATCTCAAGTCCCTTAGTTGGAGCATGTAGCAAGAGGATTTCCTGGGTTCTGGAGACTGGAAAGGTGCTAATTTACATGCCCCTATTTGTCCTAGTCACAGTAAGTGCATCAGATTGACTCCATGAAGGCAAGGCTTTCAATCTGGAGTTATGGCAAAGGTACAGCATTCTAGCAGTTGCTGCCCAAGGGGTTATATGGTAAAAGGAGAGTGGGGGACGGGTGGGAAATATCAAATTGTTTTGCAGTTGGAGCTTGAAGCCATACATTTAAACCTGAATTTTATATGGCAAGTCTATATAAAAGCATGCAGTTTCATTTAATAAAAAATATTTGATCTGAGCAGGACACAGCATACCATAGCGTGTCATTTAATTCCTGAGAAAGTATTTGAAGAAAATGACATATCTCAGCACTGTTTGTTGACCGTTTTGTTGTCACCTGCTGAGTGTTGTCATTTCCATAGCCAGTGGGCTGCATTGAATCAGATGGAGGGAATAGGTTATTAAAAGAAATGGAGGACTTTCTGAAGCCTGTAGATGCTGAAGGAGGAATTTTTCTTCAGATACACGAAAAAACTCTATTTAATGGAGTCTATATTCAGCTATGATTTGGGGTTTAGCCCTATTTCACTCTGAAGCAAGGTGGCTTGAAAAGTATAGACAGCATAAGCTAATGTGTAGGTTCACCAGAAAGAATTATACCTTCTATAGTGTTTGTAAAGATGTAGGTGAGGACAGTAAGTGTCCTGGTTTCAGAATGCCTTGTTTCTTTCTTTCTTTTTTTCAATCACAGCATTCATGAAGAAGGGAAAACGGTGATTTTATATAAATAAATAAAAATGTGGAAAAGTATATTTCGTAGCCATGCTGTGCAAGTTAACTGCTACTTTTCTTCACTTTCTTAAAAACATTGATGACCGTTTCAAAGATTACTATATACCTCATTTCAGGTCTTATGAAAATAAAAAGCACTAGAAATAGGCTTTTTAAGCATCCTTTGTACTCCTCTGTAATAAAAGTGAAGGGCAGCAGTATGTGCCCTCTTTTTCCATGGGAGCTGGCAAAGGGATAATGTTGGAGTCTGCATACAGAGAACCCTTAGGTGGAAGGCACAGTTGAGATTCATGGGGTTTTTGTTTGTTTGTCTATTTGCTCGTTTTTCCAACTGTGAGGTCTAAATAGATATAAAAATGAAATACTGACGTGGAAGCTGTATGTTCAGCCTTCCCAATTGCTGTAGAAGCTGGAGCCCCAGATGCAGTCCTGTATCCCCTGGATTTTACTTGGAAAGTGCAAGCACCTTTACACAGACTTTAAATCACGTAACATTTAAGGGAATACAAATATTTTTGAAATAAATGAGTCAGGCTTGTAAAAGCAGATTCTCTATTCTGATGTATGTTATCTCAAAACTTCATTAAACTGGTTAGTTGCTGCTAAAATGTCACTTTATTAGAATTTCTACCTGTACAGAAAATAAAAGAGGGGCTATGGAAACAAATGATAACATTTCCAGAAGTGAGGTAATTGTGTATAATTACATTGTATCACATTTTCTTTGGGGGGATATTTAATAAGGTCACATATGCAAATCAATGCTGGCTTTTATTCATTAATTATGCACAGCACTTAGCCAATGGATTGTCATTGTCTTTCATATTTTTTCTTTTATGAGGAGAATACTGTTTAGATGTACCATCGTACATTACTGTAAGACTATACTTCTTTGATAGTGTCTGAATTCAGGTTTGATTTAATGAATTGTAAATCCTTTCCTACGTATTATAGGTAGCCATTTAAAGTATGCATCATTGTCTTGCTTTGCATTTAGTATTTGTTATTCCCTTCTTTCATTCAATTGTATCTTCTGCTGAATATAAAGGATTTTAATCTTTATGACTACATTCATGTTGTTGTGAGCACAGAAGCTGTGGATTATTTGCCTTTAATGCACATTTTAAGGAGAAAAAACCCTGTGATGAGTCTATATCTAGAGTTCAGAAGTCCTCCTCACATTTCCAGAGAGGCCTACAGCAGAGAACAGTCTTTATTATAAAGGACACCTTCTTTGCTATAGCAGTTGTCTCCTAGACCAGAATAGTTGATAAAACTATTTTAATGTTTGCTTTCAAAAAAATAGCATTAGGTGAACGTCGTTTTTCTTTTTTTTGTTTTTCCCACTTTAGTTTTTCCCCTCCTCTTATTGTATGTACTGTACAAAGTGGGAAGAAGGGAGGCACTGACAGTATGGGACTGATCAGCTTTCTTCAGGCTATGAATGGTAGTCCACAGTATGAAAGCAGTGTTAGTTTTATCAAAAATGAATGAAACAAAGCCAGAGTTTGCATGGAGGCCTGATACATAACAGACCTGTAGTCAAACAAAATCAAAGACAGAGTGTGATTCCCCCATTGAAGAGAAAGGGTTAAATAGTATTCTAAATATAAATAATAGTTATCAAAATATATATTAGAAAATAATTCCAGTTTCCAAGATTACAATGCATTATGGTCTGTCAAAAAAGGAAAAAAATACTTGATTTCATTTATAATAACCTCCAAACTTATTGTCCTAAAAATTAAACTCACGTTTCCATGGTTTTTGTGTCTAATTTCTTGCAAGTAGCCATTTTTTATTTGTTGTGGCTTGCACACAAAAATAAATGGTTTTAGTTAAACACTAGTTGTATGCTCCTAAAGCAAAAATAGTTTTGAAAGACCATACCTGTCCATCAGCTAGCCAGCAGAAGGTACCATGCCTTCCTGTAGAAAGGCCTGCTCTTGTCAGTGGCATTTGAGGGCATTGTAAGGATTCTTATTTGTGGCTACTTAGACTCACATGCATTTGCATTTTAGGATGCAGTAGTCCCCATTAGGCTGGCTACATGCTGTGGGCGGGGAAGGGAGTTGCTTCATGTCTCGTCCTTGTATATTTAGGCTGCTGACTTTCTACTGCCCCCCACATTTCCAGTGTTTGACAACAGCTAATTAGTAGCATTTGGCATTCATACTACGGAAGTTTCCCCAACTCCCAAACAGATTATTCCTGATGAGGGTATGGATTATCTACATGTAGGAGGCTTGGCAGGAAGTGGCTGTGGCTGCTGTTGCTGAATTTAGGAGCATGTGTACCCTTAAGCCCTGCTCTGAAATGGCGTTCAGTGACCTCCCTCAGAAAGAGGCTGTGATTTTGGAGACTCCAAATATAAATGGAGAGTGGCCTTTCCTATTTTTTACCTGAGGAAATGATTAACATTTCTTAATTTATGGCAATTATTAAGCTTTGCTCACAAGTATACAGGTATTGTTGCATTCTCAAATCAAGGGGAAAAAAACTCACACTTTCTAAGAGTAAGAAAGAAAAACAGTTGTAACAACATTTTGGTTAAAGAGCACTTTATTTTCTTTAGTGTCAAGAATATGCTTGTCAGGAGTGATGCATGCAAATTTTGAAGTAGGTGTAAACAATGATGGTGCTTTTTTTGTTTTGTTTATTTCGGGTTTTTTGGGTTGTTGGTTTGGTTGGTTTTTTTTTTTTGGGGGGGGAGGGTTGGGGTTGGTTTTTAGTTTTGAGGGGTTTTTTACCATACAGAGCATTTTAAGGTGGCATGTTTTCCTTTTTAAAATGAAGGCTTTGTGGTGTCATCCAAGTCTTATACTTGCAGTTCCTGGTAGTACATCTAACAGTAAAAAATTGTTTAGGATTAAAAAAAGCAATGGTTTGTATCAGCAGAGCTCCTTAGCCACTAGACAGGGAATAACCATTTACACATTTTATAGATTCACTGCACCTGCAAGATTTCATCATCTGTGCCTAAATCACCAGGAACGGCAGAAATACTGGAATTTGATAGCGTAGTGACATATGAAAGCATTAAGGGGTGCATACTGTGCTCAGATAGTACTCCTTAATAGAGAGAAACCACTCACAAATCCAAGAAACATGACTACAGGGCAGCAGCAGGCTGACCCGTAGCAGACAATTGGGTTTATCAGCAAAGCCAGAAGTAGAGCCAGAAAAGGAAAGCTGACATACAGATGCTGGTGATACAGGCATCCTACCCACACTTGGGTATATGGGTCCTGCATCTGTCAGTGTTACACCAGCAGTTGGCTCTCAACCTGGAGCAGATTCTATATTCCTGATGAGATCCCAGCCAGCCAGTCACTGAATGGATAAACCAAGTCTTCTGAATCAGTTCTGTTATGTTTGAAAGGCCAATTTAGGTCGAAAGATGTCCTGTGAGATTGTGCTCTTCCTATTCATGGCAAGATTGTGATGCATAAGTTTTTTTCTGCTTATGCAGGCGTATAAAAAGCAGCGACACAATGAGGAAATGACAGCATTCTTTAAATGCCAAAGGAAAAGAATCCGTTTGAAAGGACTGGAACTTACACGTGTTTTTTCACATGTGGAAAAGAAACTTCGTTTATATTTACTTGTTCATTCTCCTGGGAGAACCAGTCTGGGTTCCTGAGTCAGCCTTGATCTTCAGAAACCCTGAAGTAACTTCTCTTTATTAAAGAAGTTTTCTTCCTATACTGTGCCAGTTTCAAAACCCTGTGAAGGCTAAATCCATTTGTGCCACACTGAGCAGTCTCGGAGTGAGAAAATCCTGTGATAGAGATAAGGGCTCCTGCCTCCCCTCTTCCCTGTATTTTCTCCTTCAACAAGGTTCTTTATCCAATACAGCTTTTCACTGGTATAACTAATAGGAGGACTGTCTTTCAAAGAGTTTGAAGTAGAAGTATTCATTTAAGAATGAATGCTTGACACCAAGAAGCATCAAGGACACTCTAGGACTGAGAAATGCAGCACACTGGCCTCCTTTATAGGATGAAGGTGTAAAAGAACTTGGAATGGAGGCTTAAACCATCTTTAATTGGCTGTAATCTCCTTCAGAGGTAGCTGTATACGTCAGTGGAGCATTTACTTCTTGCCTGACTTAAATCCTTAAACTCAATTCACAGTAAGCATAAAGTGGTCAAAACGCCAGAGCTGAATTTACCCTTGAATAGACTTAAATGAATTCCCTCACAGAAAGAGGGAGGAGTGAACTCTGAGCATGAACACATGCTATTTTTATCAGCTGTCCCCCATAGCTTTGGTTGTATGTTTTTATTTTTGAAAATTTCTGGTCAACTCTTTCTAATAGAGAATTTGTGTGGTTTATGGGGATTATTGGGAGCTGATCATATAAGTCTGGGGGGCTGTGGAAGTTTCCTTTGTTCTAAAAGAGAGCGATACTGGAAGGATTACTGACAGTGCAGCACATACTTCATAGCTCTTTAAATAAAAAATTGCAATCCTTTAAAATAAGTAGCCAATAATTATTAATTCATTTAGCTAGTACTATAAGCATTTTAGTCAGTTGGAACTTGTATGGCTTAAAATGCTTCTACCTTGGGGATTTCACTGAATCTTAGCAATTATGTACTTTTATTTTAAGGTGTTCTTAATAAAAACAACAATAATATTTCTTTCAAAGGTGTGACTTTATGAAGTGTGGTTTTCGTTTTAACCTGTGCTATAATGATTGGCAGAAGGGAGAGTTTTGTTTTGTTTTAAAATGAAAAGGTTTCAGAGTTTAAAAACTCAGAAATGTAAGAGGAAGAGAAGGCACAATGCTGATCTTTTACTATTTTAACCCATTAAAACACAGGTAAGGTATGTCTTCATAAACCTTTCTTGAGATAAGTAAAGACATAAAAATAGAAACTAAAATGTCCTCTGCTCAGTTTGTGGTTTTCTGTACGATAATAATGTTCCTTTGTATTTCATTTAGTTTGTCATTAACATATGTAGTACCTTGAATATTAGTTGTTTGGTTGTCCTGCTGTGATTTGCAATGTACAATTTTAGAGATGTCGCAGGTGTCTATTACCATGATCTTATTTCTTACAAAGCATTTTAGGTATTACTAAGGAATAAGCACTTCATAGCAGGAAAAAAAAAAAAAAGAAAAAGCTGTGGAGGTAATTCCCCAGAAAATCTCTTTTTGGAAAGTATTGAAACCTTTAAAAATTGTTTTGCATTACTGTTTTGGTGATTGTGCTGTTTCACTCTTAATGCTTTCTTACTACAGACAAATTGTATCTTTCCTGGCATAAACAGTACATTTAAACCAAATCACTTGTGTGATGTCTGGGACATGCAGAAGAGTAACTTTAAAAATGGAAGGCATTTCACAACTATGAAATAAACCTTAATTGTCTAGAACTAGATTTTGTGAGTGTCCCCCACATCTTAGCACGTCAAAAGAGCTCAAACTAACATTTTTTTCCCTGATTAATGTAGCAGCCAATATATTAATAAATTACTATTTTCATTAAAATTTTAGGTTATGTTATTTAGTGAGTATTCAAGTTCTCTCTGTTTTATTCATTTTAACTGATGTATTCTGCAGGCGCCCTAAGGAAAGGCAGACCTGAGTGCCTGTATGTTTAAATCTCTCCTTTCAGGCTGAAGGTTCAGATACAAAACTTCTTGGTTGTCACTGTTCAAAGTAGGAATATTAAAAGGAAACCATTAGTGAGCAACAGTGCAGATTGTGTTTATAGTAGGTTAAAATAACTGGCAGCAATACTATGGGAGGTTTCTATTTGGCCATCCTGTCCAAAGGAAAAAAAAAATGATATGGCAGGCATTGAAGATGGCTACATAAAGATGCAAGCATTTCTTTATGACCAAAATTTTAGGTTTGTGATCCATTTGTGTGACCTCCTCAGCACGATTCATGCTACAAAAGATCCTGAAATGCGATAATAAACCATGTGTCAGTGTTCCGATTTTGCTCTTTTTTTTCCCTAAATGCTGTGAAATATTGGTGCAGAGCTAAACTGCTAGGTCATGTGATAAATTTTTAGCTAGTCATCTGAAGTCAGATTCCTCCATGAACTTTATGCTGCAGGAGCTGCAGTATGTAGTTAATTTTATTGCTGTTGTTCACTTGGATATAACTGAATTTTTACTCTGGAAATGAGAACAGGTTTTTTAGTTGCATAAAGAGAACAGAGGAAATTCAGAGCATATTTCGAGCCGTACCCTTTAAGAGTATGGAGCTGACAGGAATGTATGAAAATGCATTTCAGTGTTTAGCTTAAATTCTGGAAGTGCTACATTCTTTTTTCAAAACACAAAAGTTCTAAGTTCTCAAATACATATATGTGTGTGTGTATGTGTATATATATATATGTATATATATATAAAGGAGCCCCTCAACCCAAACTTTGTGTCTTACATGCTTTATTTTGTTAGAAATGTGTAAGTTGGCAGAGGTCCTAAGGCCTGCTGAAATGTATGAGTGTCTTCAATAGAAGTTTACTTCTCTAATTTCTAATGCTTTGTTAAGAAATAGGAAATCCCTCCACTATGTGGACCTTGCAAATGTAATTCAGTACTATGGCTTCTCTCACTCTTTTTTTAATAGTGTTTAATCCACCGACTCCAGTGGATACTCCTGATTCATATCACTATTAAGGAACCAGTGCTGAAAACTTTGCACTCCTGAGAGCAAATATTGTCTGTCTGGCCAATCACTTAGGGTAAAGTGAATTGTGTTCTGTGTTCAACCACACACTTAAGTTTATGCTTAACTCACAAGGTGCTTAAATGATTCTTTTAATAGATGCATGTAAGCAGAGACAAAAGATTATGGTGAGAATGATTCAAGAAATAGGATTAAGGATTGAATGTCATGAGCTGCTGATGGAAAATAAATATATACTGGTGTTGCAAAGGCAATTGCAGAAGAGCATAGCAGATTGTGTTATAGGTAGAAAGATTTTCTCCTTCAAATGAAGTGCCTCTTTTAAGAACAAGATCATTAATAATTCTCTGTCAATATAACAAAATCTTTCACTAAGATTTGTTCATTTCAAGATAATTTCCTTGTTTTATTTTGTGCAAGCATATATTACCCTAATTTCTGCTTTCAACGGGATAGTTATCTGCTGTTCAACTATTTGTTTCCTTTGCAGCTTTTACTGATGTATTTTGACTTCTCATGTGAAAATCTTAACTTATGTAACTGTTGAGCCATTTGAGATAGGACATTTTTTAACTACACCTGCTAAACACTTCTAGACTGACTTCATATGAAAAATACCTGTCTGTTGTCTTCAACATGTATTTTCTTTTGTTATTGATGGAAAAGCAGTATCAGTACCTAATGAGGTTGTCACACAGCTTTTTGATATCATTCTCCTCATACTGCTTTCTTCAGATAGCTTTGCAAATCTAGAAAATTATCCTCAGCAAGGGAATTTTCCTTGACAATAGAATTATTTTGAGGTGGTTGTGTTTTCTTCTTATTAATATTTTTTTCCTTCCTTCTGTGATTTCAAACCTGGAATGCCTCAACCTGGGGTGCCAAAATAACAGTTCTATTGAAAAAGATGGTTTTAATGTTTAAGTTTGGTTACCATCTTTCTCCAAGACCTGTTGTTGGTAACATATTTCTTAGATCACCAAGCTATATAAAACCTGAAATACTTTCTTAAATCAGTAATCACTTGCTTTAAAGTCTTTTGGTGGAATGTGGCCTTACCTTTTAGATGATAAGTGTGAAAATAATGAAATCCAAAGTGTCCTGTAATGTAGAATTTCCCCAGGAAATCATTCATCCACTGAAAATATCACAACTGCTAGTATCAAGGGGAGAAGGAATATTATGCATTCATTGAGAACAATTGTGTCTATATTGCCTAGACTGTCAGGTCAAGTTCTCTTATGAGAATTTTGCAATAATACTTGTTTTCTTCCAGTACAGCTTCAGGGTTAAATTCTGGGACCAAATACCATCATCCTTCTTCAAAAACTCTTAATCATGAGTGGCTTGTGTTCTATTAAAAATTTTCTAAACATAATTTCTAAAAGTAATGTTTCATAAAAATATTGGCAGCTTCCTCTCTGAGAAAGACACCTAACTGAGTCTCACTATTTGTTGAAACTATGAAACTCCTGTAGTTCCATTAGTTTGTTGCCATGGCGTCCTGCTTTGTATCATTGCCCGCAACCAAACTAAGATGCATTGATGGATTATTTTAATTCAGACTGTCCGTGGTATAAATGATTGCTTTAGTAAAAGAAGGAATATTATTAAACACAACTTAAGACCTTAGCCATTCTTCACAAAACATTTTTAATATTTTTATAAATTTTAGGATATTTTAAAAGCAGTATGTTTTCCTAGGGAAAGGAGTTGTCTTTCTAATAAACCTGAGATATTTATGCATATGACTTAAAATAGTATGAATATGTATTACAATATTTTAAATATAAAATTTAAGCCTATGTTACAATGCTGGTAATACAAAAAATAGTATATAAGTAAGAAAAGGTGAATCTCAATAAACCATAGTATTAAACTTGCAAAATAAAACAAATAAAAGATTGGCAAAAGCTCTCTGATGAAATATATAGGCCAAAGTTCTTCATATTTGAGAAGAATCACTGATCGTTTTATAACAAGAGGTTACCAAATGTGTAAAATTTAAGCAACATTTGCTAAAGGTATTTTATATATGAACACTAGCAGTTAGAATAATTTCAGTGCAGTTTTTCTTTGTATCTACTTTCTCTAGAAACTCGGATCTTTTCACGACCCAGAATCATGAATGTAAATCTGAATGACATGCATTGAAATATACAGCTACAGTTAAGTTACTTAGATCTGAACCAAGAGAAAATTAACCTCGTCATTCAAACTAAAAAAAAAATTTGTAATGTTGAACTGTATTTTTTATTTAGGTTGGCAGTGCCTTAACTCCAGTCAGATCTAGGCTGACTTCTATTGACATAAATGCATTCTATCCTATCAGTCATCCATTTGTGGTGAATTTAGGGTACCCTAAATTCACGCAGTCTCCTTTGTGAGCTGATGAGAACAAATACTGACGAGGCATTTCTGAGACTCAAAATCTGAACCTGTGGAACTTGCACTAAAAGGCTCAGTTCTAGGAGCTGTGAGCCATTACTGCAGTTTTTCTGTTGTCTGATTACCAGTGTGAGAAAGCAAGCCATACCATATTACTATTGAGAAGAAATTCTGAGTGGGTTTTTAGAAACAGGTCCACAATACTCACAAAAATGGGATTCCTTGCACTCATTACCAATTATGCATTCAAGGGGAGAAATTACAGTAGAAAGATATAGTTTAAAATGTGTGTTTAGTCATGACCAAGCTTGATGAGCATTGCTTGTATTCTTTGCAGAGAATTAAAATTGAGGGGGGGGACGCGAAAGGAGAGGGAAAAGTTTTATGCTCTTTTCTTCTGGGCAGCAGGTAGGTTATGTGGGACTAATTAAACATTACCTTTTCTTTTTTTATATATATATAATGACAGTCCTTATCTCTCTGGATCATGAGCTTTTTCCATTTTTCCTTTTAAAACCTTGTTTTTGGAATCCCATTGAGATCAGTCCAATTTCCTTCTTTAACATCTGTGAAAGATCATTAAGAGCTAATAAAGATTTGAAAAATGTGATTGAGCTAATATGAGAGCATCAGTGAACTAGTTTGGGCTCATTCAGACACAACGGATGTGAAGGACAGTCTCAGAAACACAGCTGGCAGTTAAAGGTTTTGCAAACATAGATTGGCTTATTTTGTTTGGCAGGAAAAAGACATTTTAAAGTACAAAGCTGCTTTTTTTGCTTTATACTGTTTGCCAGACCAGTTTCAGGGACATCATATGGGTGAGAATTGTGGAGACTTAGAGTGTTAGTGGTAAGCTTTCAGGTAAAAGAAACTAGAATTACATGCTGACAGCAATCTGGTCTACATGTGTAATGAGGGGAAATGTTTATGCTATTCTCTCTCACAATCGTCCTTACGGGCTTTGCAAAAGTCTCTTGCTCTTATTTTGTGTTGTATACCTATGTGGCTATTGTCTTCATAGCGCATCTGTTGTCAGCCCTAATTCCTTTACCCAAGGGGAAATGCTTCTCCAGTGTTTCCTAGTGGGAGAAAAGACATCTCAAGCTCTGTCCCACTGAATGGAGAAAGTCTGAATGTTTCACATGTTTCTATACCTTTTTGGTTTTATTTTTCCTCAGAGGCCTCATTAGTTTATTAGAAACTGAGAAAGCAATTTTTACTAGTTTTGCCATGTCAGTCTTGAGCAGAAAAGATCTTTTTTCTGCTTTTTCTGATTATTAAAACCAATACTGTCATTAACATTTGGGCCAGTTAGTTACATATGATTATAGTTGATAAGATGTAGGCGTAATAGTGTATATGAAGCAACAGATTTATGGTGATTTATGTCACCTGTGATTCTGGCCTTTAAACTGTTCGTGACTTTTGTTAACCTGTTGGGTACATGAAGATGGGAAAGCTGAGTCCATTCCGACAGACTGTTTTTTCTGTTTTCTGTGCACCATATTTTTCAGTCTCAGTTAACAGATGTTTATTTACACATATTACAGACTCAGATGGAACTAATTTTTGGGATTGCAGTTGAATTACTGGGGACGAGACTGTTATACAAGGCAAAAGAAAAGACCCTTGCCTGTTCAGTAATATTTCTGGAGCCCTAAGGCTGCTGGCTCAGCTCATGATGTATTGTACTGCTAGTGTTTCAGGACTCTCAGGGGATTGCTGGTCCTACTATAAGGTCAGGAGTTAACTACTTGTATTTTAGCAGTGTACTGATATCAATATGGCTCCTATGGAAACCTTGCTTGACGTCATTTTTGGATCTTTGCTACTGTAGCCAAGCTTTTGTAAAAGTCAATAAGAACATTAGATTGTTGTCTGTATTATTACTTGCCACTTCCTGCCAGCAATCTACCAATTCATTAGCAGAGAGTTTTGGAAATCTCACTTGATTATTTATGCAGTCAATAGCAAGGCTTGTCTGCATTCATAATTGTTTGATTTTATGGCCTCTTCTTTAAACAAACATTGTCTATGGTAATGCGATGCCCTGATGGATGGGAAAGGTTTTGTCTGTGAATATCATTTAGATAATTAAAAATGACAGATGAAATCGCCTGCTGTCTTGACCTGTACTTTGTTCCCTCAGTGATGCTGAAGAGATGCTGATTGCTGTCAATCAAAACCCATTGGAGGTTTGTAAATTCTGGCTGCTGTGAACTCTGACCTCCAGTGTTGATCTGAAATAGATAATAACCTTGAAATTCTATTAGAATTTAAAAACTGTTTCACCAAAGGGGCATAATATATATTTTTTTCTCTAGAACATGGCTACTGACTGTCATTGTTTACTCCACAGAATCCAGGGAAAAAAAGTAAATGTATTGTGTTTAACAAAACTTAATAGTGCAAATTAGAACTAAAATCTGATGAAATAAAATCACCTCTCCCTGTTGTTTCTGTTTCAAGGCTACAAATTCTTTCTAGAAAAAATTCAATTTCATACTGCATAATGGTGTCCAAATAATGTTTTGATTCTGTCTATTGATTCTAAGGCTTATGATGTTCTCCTGATTTAATGACATATTCTCACTGTCCATCTATCTCTTTTTCTTGTTTCCTCTATGATTGGTCTTTGAGACAACCTTTTTACCTTTTTTTTTTTTTTTAACAATATTTCTTAAGAACCAATGGGAAAAGCACCAGCTAGAATATTAAAGATGCAGAAAGCCCAGGCAGAATTGCACAGAGTTCTGAACCAACAATTGCCTTGAAAGCTGGGTCAGGAGATCAGGTGCATAAAGGGAAGTCATCAGGAGATTTTGTTTTATTTTTTTTTTCATTACCTAGAAACTTCTGGGGTAATAGCAAGTGGTATTGTTTGGTTTGAGATTTGGGGTTAGATTTGTCTTGGTTTATTTTTGATGGAACAAGGGGTTAAAAAGCATATTGAGATGATATTTTGGTATAATAAGGTTTTAATTTTAATTTTAGAATTACTGGGAATAGTAATTGGCAAACTTTGGGAAATTGAACATTCGGGTTTTACACAATTGTCTTAATAAGGAGCACCAAATAAAAATGGAATGAGTGCTTTAGGATTTAGTCATTTTTATTTAGTCATTACAAAAGGAAATTATAATTAGGAGACTCCAGCTAGTTCTTAAGTACACGTTCTTAATGGGATGGATGGAGTTACTCAATTTGGTATAGCAAGAGAGGCAACTAAACATGCTCTCTGAGAAGGTAGTTGACAAAAATTGCTTCCTTGATCTATGGAACTTAATGTGAAATTCCAATAGGGTTTGTTTAATAACTAAGATTTTCTGTAACAGTTTTGGCTTGGTGCAATAAAAATGATTTAGACATTTTTTCAAAGGTGAAGCAAAAAAACATTTAGAAAAAAACATTTAGATGTTGTGTCCAGAATATTGCAAAGACCACAACTTACATCCAGAAACCAATTTAGGTACAATTCTGATTTTGTTTTCAGTGAGCATATAATTTCCTCCTTGAACTGCAGCCAGTGAATATGTGACCATTTTAATTTTCTGACTTCCATTTGTTAAAAAAATGGATGGGGGAAGTTAGTGTCTATATAAATAAGAGACAAAATGCTTCCAGCTCGGCTTGAGTCGATGTGTTTTGCAAGTTTTTCACATGTGTCTAATAAGGCAATTAAGTTTCTGTCCCTGAAAACCCTTCTGTTAGTCTTTGGATTTTTTAAGCAAAGATTGTGAATCGCAGCAAACTGGCGAGTGGATTTGTTAACTGGACTGTTGTGAACAACAGAAGCTGTGGGGGGCTTTCTTGCAACTTTCATTTTCTGAAGTGTTCAAGGTGTTCCTTTAATTAATTATTTATTTATTTTTTAAGCTCTTGTGTAGAAAGATCTCTTTTTAACTTTGATTAAATGGATTCTTTGAATATGTTTACAGGGTTTTTTGTTAACAGTCTTAGTAGTGATATAGGATTAGTTGAAGGTTAATTAATAAAAACGTAAGAGAGAAGGTGAGACTTGGTGAATGGAAAATAGTTTATTTCAAGAAATCTCAAGCACTGTTGTACCCTGAATTTAGATACATTGGAAGTTAGGTTTGGATTTATTAGCATACTCTTAGAAGAGATATCTCTTTGCAAGTAAGTTTATTTTACCAGTTGGATTCTGGCTATGATTTATAATATCTGCTTGTCTATAAACACGCCTGTGGTTTAAATAAGTGCTGATTTTGTAAGATTTGTGCTAAAGGTGTAGTGGAGTAAATCTGTAAAATATTACAAGTAATTTGCCACTGAATGTATCCCATCCATTTTTTGGAAATGGGATTTTATTGCTGAAGTGTCATTCCTAGACATAGCAAGAAAATGTTGGCTGTTGATTTTGAGGAGATTAAGGTGGTCTAAAATTACTGAATCTAATTTAAAGTGCATAGACTGAGCATCTATGAGTCTAAAGTGAGATTTCTTTTAATTCAAAAGGGCTCCCGAGGTTATTATTTTGCTACAATATGGAAATGAATTGTGACAATACAGACCTGATTACAAGCTTCCCAGGCTGTCCCACTGTGACAATTAGCTCCCAATTGTTAAACCATTTGTTTATTAGAACATTAAGAGCTGGTGCTCTCTTGACTTACAACTGGAAATGGATTACTACCAATGTTGGTTATGAACACAAAGACTCTGAGTAAAGTGTTATATTGGAAAAGAATAACCACACATTTTGAGCTAATTTAATTGAGTCACCTCTAGTATACTCTGAGAGAGTTATTAAAAACACATCTGTAACAAGTGGTTCACTTAGTCTAATAGAAATTTGTTTTGAATGTTTATAAAACTTCAAGCAATTCTCTAGAGACCACGAAGTAGTAGGCAACATAATAAAATGAACCAGGAATTAAAAAGATGTTTGCTAACTCTCTATGACTTTTAGAGCATGCACAGTTAAATCACACTCTGTGCCACTGAGAAAGTAATACAGGTATTCTGTGCATAGGTGTCCACCTCCATATCTGCTTGGTTAAGCTGCAGCTATAGTTTGTGGGAGTATTTTAATATAAAGTATCCCTGGGATAATTAATCACATAGACACTTCTTATGAATAAAATGGTAGCATACTAGCTTCTACAAGACAGTATTTTGCTGGGAAGCAATTATCAATCTTGAGGTAGAAATTCTGTTCAGAAAAAGGCAATGCTCCCTTTTTATATACCTGTGATTTCACAACTTTAAGAGAGAGTAGTATACAGAACCGCTCCACTTTGTTGATGAACTGCTGATAACTGAAAAGGTTTCCAAGACATGGTAACAAGCATTTTAAAAGATACTTTATTGTTTTGCTAATTTTTTTTAAACAATTATATGTTATTAAATTCTAGATCAAGGAATAAAATGCAAAAATAAATTTATAATGTACATCCTTTAGGGAAATAGCCTTTGTTATGGGAAGGGATGGTGGGTAAAAAGAACAAGATCATATTTGTTCTTAAAAGCAACATTAGTATGGTTATAAAGAGATAGATCTGAAACTTCATGAAGCTAAAAATACTTGTGTATGTATGTCATTACCATCTTTGCTGCTTGGTGATGAATGCATCAAAAGACTAGGTATAAATAATATTTCAGGGTATATTAGATAAAAGCTTACTTTATGTCCACTGTTTTTTTACTTAAACAAAACACCAAATACACAATAAAGTAAGCATGCAATGAAAATGTTCCTAAATATGTTTCCTTTTTAGGAGCATTCAAAACCCCATGTGAAAGCTGCAGTGTATTTTATTACTTGCACATTCTCCGTTTTCTTATTCTTGAAGTCTGTGAGAAAGTAGCAATTGTTAAAATTATTGTTTCTGTTCATGGTATGCATACAGACAGTGTGCTAGGCACTGTACATAAAAATTTAAAGAAAAATATACTATCTCTTTGAAGGAACTGAATTCATATTCCCTTAAATGAAGAATTAATAGCTTGCAGTACCTGAGATATAAGGGTTGCTGGTTGATTCTAAGCTGGTGTATTGTGAATTTGTTTCATAATTTAGGCCCTGGAAAATACAACAACACAATGCATCACTGATATAAGAGTGATAGATTTAGAAAATGTTTAGTGTGAGTATTCCGCCTAGACCAGTAGGAACACCTGCTTCTATTATTCAATCACTGATAAAATGGTAAATAGCTTATGTCAGTCATGCAGCTTGCATAAAGCTACATACTTTGCCTGTAGGTTTGGCCTTTTTTTTCTTTTTTTTTTTTTCTTTTTTTTAACTTCTACATGTTTTGTATTCAACTTATTTCTTTGTTAACTGACACCTTAGAACTATACGATCATAAATGGACACTGACATTATTTTTATCTTTATTCATGTTATCTGGTCTTGCAAACGCAGCTCTGCATGTCATACCTGGAAGAGAAAAAAACATGGTAAAGCTATAGACTGTTGCTTTTTGAATCCCTACAGTCTATTTGGTCCCACTTTTATTTTAACCAATAAGCTGCTGTGCTCTCCCCCTCAATTCTGTCAGAATGGGAACTTCAGTGTTTGCATCTTCCCACATACTTCTTGCTCCCAATTTCACTAGCCATTATACAAATAGGAGAAATAATGACACTGTAACATGCTTCTTATTCTACAATGTGATGATAATCATTATTGTTTTAGTGTACTACTCAAAATAATACTCACCAGGGAAAAGATGACGTCATTTGCACTTGGGAGAATGAACTTTTTTCAGGGATAGATTTTAGACAAGACAGTTGTAAAGACTAGAGCTTCTAAAAAATTTGGGAACTTTTCACAAAACAGTTTCTCTTTAGGTTTTGTAGGTCTTTTCTGGGCCCATTGTAATACTGCTCTCTCAGAATCACAATGGTATTTCATTTCAGCTGAGTGGTACTAAATAATTAAATTATCCCTAGGTGATACTGGATAATTCCCATGATGGCTGGCTGCCATCGTGTATGCCATGTCTGACAATACCATATCATACTGAACTTTTTGAAGGAAGCAGTGGGAGCAGAGCTTCTATGACAGAGCCTGACTTGAGTGCTTTCAATACCTGCTTGTAATACCTGAATAGTAAATACTTGCCGCTGCTCATACTTAGAAGGCCTAAAACTTCTTGTTATAAGACTTCCTTCAGTACTTCTGTTGTTTGAAAGACAGTGAATATTCTTTAGCAGAGCTTAAACCCCATGGCTTGAAGAAGTCTTTCCCCCACCACTCCCGCTACTAAATTTCCGTTCTCTTTGTCCAAAATACATATTTTTGTAGGAAAAAATGATCCATCACCTTGTAACCTCTGCTGCTGGCAATTATGTGGTAGGCTGTCAAAATACTGATTGAACAGATCTATAAATTCTGAGTATAGAATCATACAATAGTTAGGGTTGGAAAGGACCTTAAGATCATCTAGTTCCAATCCCCTGCCATGGGCAGGGACGCCTCACACTAAGCCATGCCATGCAAGGCTCTGTCAAACCTGGCCTTGAACATCAACAGGGATGGAACATTCACACTTTCCCTGGAAGGCATTCCAGTGCCTCACTACCCTTACAGTAAAGAATTTCTTCCGTATATCAAATCTAAACCTCCTGTGTTTAAGTTTTAACCCATTACCCCTTGTCCTGTCACTACAGTCCCTAATGAAGTGTCCTTCCCCAGCATCCTTGTAGGTCCCGTTCAGATGCTGGAAGGCTGCTATGAGGTCTCCATGCAGCCTTCTCATCTCCAGGCTGAACAGCCCCAACTTTCTCAGCCTGTCTTCATATGGGAGGTGCTGCAGTCCCCTGATCATCCTTGTGTCCATCCTCTGGACTTCTTCCAACAGTTCCATGTCCTTTTTATGTTGAGGACACCAGAACTGCACACAATACTCCAGGTGA
>JBCJKH010040388.1:0-10783 GCA_039877255.1 Loriculus beryllinus | reverse complement strand
CTTTCAGAAAAAGTTTGGAGCTCACAGAAGGCTAGAGAGGGGTTTGGTTGCCTCTCGTGTTTTACACCCCATGCCCCCCCCCCCCCCCCCGCAGGCCCTCCTTAGTTTTTCTGATTTAGTTTTAGTTTTTTTATTCCTTGAAAGATTTGCATGGAAAGATGCAACACCAAAAGGGACCCAAGACTGAAGTCACTCCAGAGTGTGTTCTCTGTCTTTAGTTGGACTGTTTCTGCAGCACACCCAGAAACCCAGACTGCACCTCTGAATCTATGCAGTGAGTCTAGACGGAAGATGGAGAACTTCTACAAAACGTGAAAAGATCTGGACAAGACAATTCTTAAACTGAGAAGATAAGGCAGAAAATGCTTAGCTGCTTCATGAATCCATCTTCCAGACCTGTCCACCTTTGCTCATGCATCCCTAAGTAGTTGGCTGCAAAACCAACCCCCTATGATTGTCTGCTTAGCATGTCGCCTGCAAAGACAAATCATCCCTCTGTGAACGAGAGAAATGTTGCTGATGAGCATGGCAAAGGGAGTTCTCAGCTGAACAAGTCCAGATAAGGGTTGCACAAAGGACCCAGGTTACCTGGTCCGCGTTGTGCTGGCATCAAAGTCCGGCACTGAGCGTGAGGGTTCCCACGTGTCCCCAGGGTGCGGTACGCTGACTTTGCTTGAAGTGCAATTTAAGATTGATGAATTCACAGGTTTTAAATCAACTGCAAGCATCCGGGCTGGCCTCCTGATGTAGGCTATTAACTTAATGAAACTGAAATGCTGTGAAGTCAGATAACAGTTATTAGAGTCTTTATTTACCTGGAGATTTAAGGAGACCTGTCTGAGGTAGCACAGGACTTTTTTGAGAAGTGTAAGCTGCCCTCTAACAGCACTTCTCAGGTACATTTACACACACACTCGAGCTGCCAGGAAGGCACTGCGTGCTGACAAGTGCTTGCTCCCTCTGAGGTTGGCTGACAAGTGGTATGTTGTGGCACAAGGAGAAGGGATTCTTTTCAAAGCTCAGGCTCTGCTGCAGAGGTTGTCCAGCACCAAAGGAAGGACACCCAGCAAGCATCAGGGTCCTACATAGCCAGCCCTCAAAAAATGATCCAGCCATATGATTAATGGATGTGCTTGACCAGGTACATGCAAAGTTGCCTAGCAATTCAGCAGCAGGGCCCAGCTCTTTCGACTGATGCCTGGCTGTGCTGAGCACTGGGCACCACAGCTTTCCATCACATACTTCCAACAGACGAGCTGGTGCAGCTCTCCAGATGAGTGAGCTGAGATTTAGCAGCAACTGGGAACACCCTGCTTCCCGCCTCATAGTTAATGCATACGGTGCAGCACATGTGTACTCATTCTGTGCACAAATGTTGCCCATTTCACTTGCTAGCTGGAGTTTCTCTGATAAGCCCAAACCTCGTGTTTCCTGCCTTTCCCACGCTTCCATGCACAGCTACAGAGATGGGGTGCACATTCAAATGCTCTGGTGGCTGTGCATGAGGCAGGAGAAGCACAGCTATCTTGCTCACTGTTTTCAGGAGGGAGCGGGGAGCAACAAAGCAAGTGCCCAGCACACACAGCAGCTGCCAGGACCCTGCTCACACAAAGGCAGCCCACCAGGCACAGCATCCCAGCATCTCTGGCGGTACCAGGGTGAGAGCAAGGAGGACCCAAGTAGAGGACGGGTGGCAAACTAATCTAGGGACAACCCCCTAGCCCCTCACCTCCTTGGCACCAACTCCATGTCCCTGCCTTCACTGCAGCCAGCTGACACTGCTCTGAAATCCCAGCAGGCTTCACAAACAACACAGGTTTGTGATGAGAGCTGTTAGGGCTATGGAATAGCCTCCTACAAGGCAGTAAGGATATGCTGCTGCTGAGGTAGCTCGGAATAACAATCTTAAGTGAACCACCGATGGTTGGATGTGTTTGTAGTTATGCCTCCTTTGTTCAAAAATACTCCCTTACTCATTCGCTAAAGTGCAGCCAGGGAAATTCTTTACAGGTTACTCCTATCCTGGAAAGCCCACTTCAGAGCCCGGCGTATCTTGCTCAAATGTACTTGGACTCTTCCCAATACCAGACAGAAGGACTCACAGAAGCATGTGATAGAGGATTTAAGTGTCAAAATAACTAAGGAGTATTAGGGAATTTATCTGGGCTAAATGACATATGTTTCAATTGCATGAAGCTGAGGACTATTCCATTTAAGCTCTTATGCAAATGATTTTTGCTCCTGCTCACCTAGATAAAACCATGTCTTTTCAGTGATAGTGCAGGGGTCACTTTCTGAAACAGTCTTCCTACTCAATTCTGTTCCAGAAAAAAAAAAAAAAAGCAGTTCAAGTGTATCTTTTAAACTCTTTCCAGTTTTCTTCTTTTACCTCTTTGGATTTTCCTGTGGGCTGAATGCCTTAGTTAGTCTATAGCAAAAAGACTACATTTAAGTTCCAAAACAATCTTCCATCTGCAAGAAGCTGAAATCAAATATTATGTTGAAGTTTGTGTTTATGGGTACAGTGGAAACACACACACACACACACACATATATATATCTAAAGCCAAGAATTTGTTCGTAGTATAATCAAAATCTTAACAGTGTAATCCAAGAGTAATACTCCAGATTTGCCTATAACAGACCAAGGAAGCATACTTCTGTACAGAAGAAAACAATCCCTCAGTAACAGTAATAATGCATTTTGAAACTTCTCAGTTGGCATGCCTTTTCCTGGGGGTATGCTCACCCTCGCACTGCTCTTCTGGGTCTTGATGGTGATGGTTTCTCTCTGACAGGAGGGGATGGGGGTTGTCATGGTACGTCATCAGCATCTGGAGTCCTTCACTGGGAAGAATATGATGTTGACATTGGTGGTTTCCTTTTCCTCACGGTAGGGTTTTGCTGGCATGTTTTTTATATGCCTTCTTTTACACCTTCATCTTCCTTCAGCAGTCTGCAACTCCAGATTACATCAGAATATATTATGTATGATGCAATTTATGTATGCTAGATACTTGTTCCTTGTTCTCTTTGTTCCCCAGAATAACTGGTTGTCCAGCTCCAGGACTTTTATCCAGCTGCATTTTTTTACCTGGCTGTTGCAGCACTATTTGTAGACATGCAGCTTCCAGTGCCAGCCTGTGTGCCCCATCTCTTGCTATCCCACTATATCTGTGCTTTTCTAAACTGCATCTCGTGTCCCCACTTCCTAAGGCCTGTTGTCAAACCAGAGCTACAGTCTCTGTGCTGAAGCGTGATGTTAGAGTCAGAATATGGTCATACCATGGAAAGATGAACAAAAGCAAAACGAACTGGCTGTATCTACCTGGTCAGTCAGGAAAGCTGTTGTTACAGCTAAACCAAGTAAAACAAATCTGCAGCAGGTCAAGAAAAGCTCAGGCAGAGCTGTGACCTGTTACTAGCAGTGGTAATATTGCATTACAGGGCTACAAGTTTGCTCAAGCTCTTTCTGGAACTTTTTACATAAAGTAACTGGACTTTCAACCAAAACTGCAGAGCTCCATACCTATGAAGCTGACAGAGATCCACCTGCTGCACAGCCCCACTGGTGTGTCCAGGCATTTTTGCTTTAGTATTGTTCCTCACTGTCACAAACATCTTGAAGGCTGAACACAAAGACAGGGAGCTGTTTCTTTTAAATCCCTGTGGCTTTCATTCCTCCTACTCGCTGTCTGCCACTTCTAATTAAAGTGCAAGGACCATGTCATGAGGATGGTGAAGTTGTATCCGGACTGCAAAATTTGCTTCCTAGCCCTGTCACCGACTTACGAACTGACATCAGGCAAACACAGAGTCTGTGCCCTTTGGTTTTCCCTTCGTAAGGAAAGGAGACATTGCTTATATATCTCTGTAGAACATTTGGAGGAAGGACAGCTAATGCATTGACCCAGATTTGCAGATGTGCTCTGACAAATAAGACAGTGAAGGAAGTGGCTAAAACAGAGTAATTCACTGACCGGTTTTTCACTGGTTGTGGTCCTGGAGTGGATAAGGGAAATCCTGGATATCACCAAATGGTAAGTTTAAGCTTAGGTAGTCCCCTAAGGATTACCCACCTGCAATGAAAACACAGTGGTTCCCCACTTTTCCTATATCCCTCATATGCTCAGTGCCAGGGAGGGTCTGTGGACAATAAGACCTGAGTACATGGAGCTCCTCAGCAGTGAGGTACCCATCCCCGCTGGCAGGACAACAGGTTAGAAAAGCCTGGTAACCTTTCAGAAGCAGTAATAACAGCAATAAGAGGAGCCATCTCTCTTGCAGCCTGCCTCCCAGAGCGAGAATTTCTTTCTGAGGCTCTCATCCTAATTCACTGCTTCATGCCTCCCAGGCTGCAACTGCAGAAGCACGCCATTGTGCTCAGAAACATTTCCAGTGCACCGCTGCTGGCTCCATTATTAGAAAATTGTGCATTGTCTACTGGTGAGTGACTCGTGTGTTAAAAGTCACCGGGGGGGACCCTGTGCACACTGGATAGTGCAGCCTGTGCTTACTGAGACCCGGCACTTGGTTTCAAGCTGCTGCAGATCCATCACCGCATCATGCTGCCCACCACACTCTTGCCGTAACACCACATACTGAAGGGCTGCTTCTGTTTGCAGCTGTGCTGGTGATTGAACAGTAGACTTGCTGATGATTGATACTCTAGGGTGGGTGACAGCAGAATATGTCCTTCTTGTTCTCAGGCACATCTCCTGAAGCAAATGCAAAAACGAAAAAAATCCTCCTCAAAAAATCATAATACAAGTAATTCTGTGTCATACAACTTACCCTTCTGCATTAGGCATAGTTAGGAACCTGGATGTAGTCCCATCTCCTGTCAGCATTGTAAATTTTGCCTTTTCAACACAGCTGATAATAGGTATCAGAGAAAAAACAAATGCACAACAAAAAGTTAACCATTCCTGCCCCTATTCCCTGCCAGAGGCTTTCTGCCCTTTGGCCGTTGCAGAGCCAGAGAAATAGCTGACTTACTGACGTTTCTTCTTTGGCAATAGGCCCTCCAAAGACAGCAGTCTTTTCCTTTTCCTTTCTATCTTGAGAGATTGCTCCTTCCCATGCCCTCACCCCCATTTTTTGCCCTGCTTGGCAGAAGCAGTCAATTCCCTGTGTGGCTCAGTCTATCTGAAGTGTTATCACTACTGGATGGGGGAATGGAACCCCCTTAACTTGAAAGCACTCTGAGGAACTGAAGTAGAACATGTACAAGACAATAACCAACCCATTATCGCTTGTGAAGACAATAATTATTAGATCTGCTGTGAACTACAGTAACCTACACCTCCTTCCCCCAATCTACCTAGGAGTACAAATGCACCTTGAAATGAGCAATCCACCCCAAACTGAGATCTTCTGGAGTTACCCAAGCACATGCTATGTCTGTAGGAGCAGCCAGGGCTATACCCTAGCACACGAGCAGCCCTCTTGAGATTACCTCCAGCTACTACAGACAGTCAAGATCGCTGCCATCTGCCTTGCCTAGATACCTTGGGCAAATTCATCATTTACACTGTAATGCCTCAGGTGGATTTCATGAGGCGTTACTTCTGTTTTGCCCAAGAACAAACCCAGAAAGCTAACTACAAGTGAGCACCAAAGAGGACCATCTTCTCCCAGCTGTGAAGGAAAGCTCTGCACATCTTCCTGCTCAGGCAGGGAGGGGGGTACCCACACAGGGACTGTGCAGCCACACACTCCTCAGAGAACAGGGGAAGCCCCCACAGCTTCTGGGTCTTTGAGCCTTCCCCACCATCTTCACCCTTGGAAGGGAAATAAGTGGTGATCCTCCAGCCAGGCTGGCCCTGCCCCATGTGTTTAGTCTTTTTGCTCTGTTGTAGCTGGATTAACCCTCCCACTCAGCTGGACAAGCTGATTAGTTAAAGAACTTGCTTTATCCCTCTCTAGGGCTTTATTTTTCATCTGTCATTTTCCTCCTTGTTACAACAGTAAGCCTCAGCTTCTTCAGCTCTTTCCATGCTCCCCACTCCCTGCCCCTTCCATTTCCCCTGCCACCAGTCCTTAACAGCCTTTCCCAGCTGGGATGAGGGAGCAGGGCCTTCCCATTTTACCCCAGTTTCATCTCCTCCCTTGATATTCCCTTTCACATGAGTTAATTTTCAGTTTATTCCTCCAGCACTCTTTCTTACTCCCTTCTGTTTCATCCCCCTGGGCCACATTAGCTCCCTGCACAGGACTATGCTTGGAGACCCAGGTGCTTCTGCAAAGGTAGTCAAAGGCAGCCCATCATATTGAAATCTTTCCTCACCATGCATGGTGAGTGTCGGGAGTCAAGGAGGAAGGTGTATGCAGGTCATTGCCCTAGAGAAAGCATGTACATTGGTGCTCATTTCTGGCCAACAGGAACTTAGAACCAACGAGAAGGAGGCTCCAGGACCTTGCAGTCCATCAAAATGAGAGAGATTGAGTCCAGCAGCCTTCCTCAGCCTTTTGCAGGCACAGCAACACCAACCCCTCAACTTCCTTACTCATTTCAGCAGTTTGAGCATGGCCTTATTTCTCCTTCTTGGCTCTCTCTAGGATTTTGGTTATCTGATCCTGACCATTGCTCCCCCCTCTTGCCATCTCCTCTCTCTGCTGTTGTCCTTCCAAGTACCCCTCCACATCTGTCTTCATCTCTGACTATCACAGACAAACCCTCCAAATGGTGGGCAAGTGAAATGTATCTTTAGGGAAAGAAAAAGTCTATAATTATTCTGATCCCATGGCTGCCAGCAACAGCCCCAGTCACTTTGATTGTACGCTGTGACCCTTTTCGCCATGCTCCATCTGTTTGTTTTTATAGTCTGTGAATTTGCAGCAGCAAAAGGACCATGTCTGCTTATTTGTATCTACAGTGCCCCATACGCAGTCTGCCCCAGTTCTGACCAGGGCCTTGCTCTACAGGAGAGACAAGTAAGAATAACAATGAAGAGTGGGAGCTGCAGTCAGCAGCACAGCCCTACTTTGGAAGTAGAACAAGACAATTAGGGAAAGGATTTTCAAATAATCCAAATGAAGAATACAAGGGACTAAACACTTAATACTCTGTCATCCCTAAAAATCCCTAACATTTCTAAAGTGTCTTTCAGAAGGGAGCAGTGCATAAAGGACAGATGTAAAATGTGGCTCCAACAGGCAAAGATTACCCTCTTCCCCCAGTGAGACTGGGAGTGTGCAGCTATACCCAAGGCACAAAGAAGTCCTTTCAGCAACAGCCATACCTGTAGCTCCATGGAGCTCTGTTGGAAGGATACAAGCAGTAGCAGTGGCTATAGTTCCTATTCTTACTCCCCTTGACTTTACAGGCAGGATCATGGAGAGATTATGGATTTGTAATATAGTAATAATTAGTTTAAAATTAAATGAAACCAATTCACACTTTTTGCAACACAGTCCACATTCCCCTTTGTCTGGGGCTCAGCAAGTATAGCAAGGGGCAGAAGAAAGTATTCATGTGGAGGGAGAGTGCACTGACTATATCTCTCTTGCAAAAACTCTGCATCCCCCAGACAATTTCTCTGCCTGCCTCTTCCCTGGGCATTTTCAGGTGCCAGGCGCCACATAGGAATTCCCAGTACAAACCAGTGCCAGTATGACAAATACCAGTGACCAGGCTGTGTGAAGGGGAATTGAGGACAGTGGGAAGGGACAGAGCTTGCCAGTGGGTTGGACTGACCAGGAAGAGAGAGCACAGGCAGAGAGGCTGTGTGTGCGTGTTGGAGGATGCAGGAGCCTGCACTTGGGATATGTGCTGGTGGCAGTATTATGTCCGTGTGTGTGGAGAAATGAGAGGATTTCAACATTCTGCATTTTAAACTGTTTTCCACTTGATTGCTTATCAATCGCAATTATAAGCCAAAATTAACAAGTTATGCTCATGCTAGGCAGGTAATATCCATGCACAAAAGGAAACATACATACGGTAGGGAATGGGCCACCTGCAAGGTATCTACAGCCCTCTTCCCTCTCTAGAATGCAAATTTAATCTACTTTTCCTTTTAGTAATCTAGGGCTACCTGCAAGCAACTGGAGGGAGAAGGGAGAACTGTTACCAATGGGCTGCATCCCTGTTTCTGAGATTATATGAGTGAAAAGAAATGCCAATGTCAAAGGATGAATCCAAATAAAATCTCACTCTGTGACCTGAAATTTTTATCGACTGTTGTGTTATCTTCCAGAGACTTGAGCAAAGGAGGTGATCTACCACATTCCCATTATATAGCCCTTTTCAATTTCCTGCAAAATCAAAAGTGCCCATGGAGAAAGCACTCAGTTTGTAAGGTATTCTTAAGGTGTTCTTCCACTACACAGTTTCAGGTCCTGCATTCCAAGAGGAAGACAGGCTGGCATCTCAGAAAGGCATTTTCTTTCAGTGGTTTGCATGTGGCTATGGGTTCAACACTGTGTAGTGGCAACCTTGGGAGGAGAAAGGAGCAAAATAAACAGTTGATGAGTAATCCTTGACCTTCCAACTCCTGCTCATAGGATGACTAGTTTCAAAGTTGAGTTGGGTTACTCAAGGTCTCGTGCAAATGAGTTTTGAGTATCTCCAAGGGTGCAGATTTTACAACCTCTCTGAGCACTTCTCGCCACCCTCATGGCGAAGAATTTCTTTCTAATGTCCAACTGGGATTTCCCATGCTGCTGTTTGTGATGACTGTCTTGTGCCTTTTCATCTCCGGGAAGAGCATCTTTGCTATCAATTCTTTCAGGGAGTAGAAAACAGCAGTTAGATATCCCTTTTGCCTTCCTCACTTAAGACTAAACAAATCAAGCTCCCTTGGACTCTCTCTGCACTTTGTGCTGCAGCTCCTGACTATCCTGGTGGCCCTGTATTGGACTGCCTACAGTTTGTCAAGCTCTTCCTTCTACTGAGAAATCCCAGTCTGGACACTGTGCACCAGATATGACCTCATGAGTGGCAAACAGAGAGGAACAATCACTCCTTCAGTTTGATGGTCACCTCAGTTTTCGCGATCTGCCCCTAATAAATCCACATTGTGGATGTGTACTCTGCAGTTCTGTGCTAAGCATTGCATACATGTCAGAAAAGTGAGATCTTACTGGTGACTGCCAGACAAAATGTCTTATTATACAAAAAAAATGAAGCACTTGAAATATTTAATGTTTGAAAATTACCAAGAGGGAAGAGATTTTTCAGTGTTCAGTAACATTTAAGGGCAAATTGTGTGTATGCATATGGGATATGAGTAGGTGGCTGAGTGGGTGTCAGTGGCACTAGAAAGGAATTCTTGGTGATTTTTAAAATAAAAAACATTAAGGAGCTAACAGTATGAAATAGCAATTATTATGAAGCGTGATCTCATTTCTGAATCTGGTATGAATCTCAAGCTCTGCAGTTATTACATTTTGAATAAATAGCAATTAACATCGAAGGCTTTTCTGTTCTTTTTTGCTATTTTTTCTTTTCTTTTGGCTATCAGACAAACTTCAGCCATTCTAAAATTCAAATACCTCTGAAGAGAATGTCAAGACCCCTACATCACCACTAATGGCAAAAAAACTAATCCAAAGCCTGTTGTCCAACTTTGAGATGTTGCTGTATCTTCCTGGACTGACATGCATGGACCATTCTTGGGTTGTCATTTAATGCAGTGCAGAACGTCTGCAAATCTCATACTGACTTTGTAGCTGATTTGTATTTCAGCTTCTTGTTCTAGTGCCTCACTGCCAAGTGAAAGCTTTTTTTCCCTTGCTTGTACAGTAAGATCCATAACAAAGTTTTGCAGACGGTGTTCTACTGTCAGTGGCATTTGAGAAACTCCAGTTCCTGCAGTTCACTGACACTGATACAGGTGCATATGCTGAGTTTCCAATTTGTGCTGAAGCAGCAGATGTGGGAAGCCCCAATGCTACTGGAACTTGGGAAAATGCAGTGTGGAGATGAAGGATGGAGAGCAGGAGCTTCAGGTCACCCTTCAAGGCCTGTGTTGTTGCTGTAAAAGACACAACAGTGGAAATGATGAAAATGTAGATATCAAAGGAAACAAATCCAATTCTCAGATAGTACTATTTCTTTCACTGGGAAACCCTTTCTGACCCATCTCCTTCCCTAATGTCTCCAGTCAGTAAGATGTAATATATGAGATCATTTTTTACAGTTTAGGAGCTCCCTAAAAAATTTCCAGTGTCAATGTTATTTATTTCCTGTAGAAAAAATGTAAGACAACTGACTACATTTATGTTTCCTTGTTATCATCTGCAACTCATGTCCTTCAGGAGCAGCCGTTGGGCTCTCAGGAATCTGCAGCACTCAGACTGAAAACTATTGCAGTGATGTATAGATACACAACCTGCAGAGCAGCAGCTGGAGGTATGAAAGATTCTGAGAAGACAAAATAAATTGTTAACCTTGGTTTAAGAGATTGAGACCTTATGCTGCCTATTTTAAGAAAACCACAAAGGATATTCCACTCCTTTCCTTGGGAAACTATTCCACAGCCAGACAGATGCTCAGTCAAGAATTGCCTTTAGACTGAATAATGCAGTTTGCTGTTACTTTGCCTTCCCGCCCCTGTTTTACATATTGCCTCTATGTATACTTTTCAAGCCTCCTCTGAAGCAAGCTGTGGTATGTTCAATCTGTGTGACACAAAGGCTCCTGTTGTTCTTCTCCCCTTCTGTGAATGTCCCATCCATGGCACTGTTCAAAAACAGGCTGGACAGGACCTTGAATAACCTGGTCTAGTGGAAGTTGTCCCTGTCCATGGCAGTGGGGTGGAACTGGATGATCTTAAGG
>JBCJKH010040385.1:0-11971 GCA_039877255.1 Loriculus beryllinus | reverse complement strand
TATCCACCGAACCACACAGCTTGGTGTCATCGGCAAACTTGCTGAGGGCGCACTCAATCCCACTGTCCATGTCAGTGTCAAAGATGTTGAACAAGACCGGTCCCAACACCAATCCCTGAGGGACACCACTCGTCACTGGCCTCCAGATGGACGTTGAGCCATTGATCACAACTCTTTGCATGTGGCCATCTGGCCAGTTCTTTATCCACTGAGTGGTCAACCTATGAAATTGATGTCTCTCCAATTTCGAGACAAGGATATCATGAGTGACAATGTCGAGTGCACCTAGATTTATTTCCTGTGGTGTTGACTGGTTTTCAGTGTAATTAGTACAAGCTATTTGATATTTATGTTTCTTTCTTAACTGTTTTCGAGTTAGAATAATGTTATGTTGCTGCTCTACAATATATTTAGGGTTATATTCTTTAAAGAATGTCACATATTTGAGTCTTGTGATTATAGTGGTCATGCATGTAGCTTGTTATGCCTATACTGCATAGGAAAGTATGAGAATATTTTAATATTTCCACTGTTTCTGGATTGTAAAATAATGCATGTAGAGTACAGGAAATTGACATAATACTTGGCTTTCAGTGTGTATCCATCTTTATGTAATATCTTTGCTTTCCTGTCTTAGAAAAAGATAATTTGCAGCAGAAGCCATGGATACATTTTTGGAGCATTGACAGAGAGTCAGTTTTTTTGTTCTACCCCATATTTGTTTAATAAATATCTGTTATTTTGCTTATTTCTTTCTATATGTATAGGTGCATATATAAATCTAATTTTAAATATGTAGTAAAATATGTTTACAAATGAACTTTCACAACAAAAAAAGTATTCAAATATATTTAGATTGTATTCCAGTCAGTGAAAATAGACTAAATTGCACAGCAGGTAGCAAGTAGTATTAATTTTCAAATTACCATGCTCTTTGCATTTTTCAAGTTCCTTTTTAAGTTCTTTCATGTTTTAGAATTGTAGATTAGCACGTACGGTTGTGTTATATTTAGCGTTCTTTGTTCTTGGTGCTCACTTTTATGTAAGAAAGCAACTGAGTCAACTTAGGTTCACTGAGCCTTACTCTGTATTGAATATTACCATTACCGAGAAACAGTTTGCTTTCCCTTCGAAGTTTGAAATACAGTTTCAAACTTTTTTTTTACCTCTGTTTTATACTGCTTTTAACTATCTGAAGGACTGAGTGTATTTTAGGAACACACTGAATTTTATTGTGCTCTATTGTAATCCGAGATTACATTCAGCAGAATAGGCTATAAGTGCCTTCCATATTTCTGATTTAATTGGCTCTCCTCTGAATGAATTCACTGGGTTTTGTGGGTTTTGGCACATAGCTGCAGCCTGTAGCTTGTGGGCTTTGAGGCTTTTTGCCAAAGCCCTTCATAGTTAAATTTTGTTTAACTATGAGCTTCATCACCTCAGGTTTGAAGTTTCCTGACACTGGATACTAAAGCCTGGGAAAACTGCTTTAGTTTGCCATTTACTGAAGAGTTCGCATATTCCCTAGAATTCACTTCTACATATTTAACAGAGAACCCATGTTAAGGGAGTTGCTATCTTTTGGCTTATCTCAAATGAACCATTCAAGTTGAGGAGTTTATTATGTGTGTGTTAAGTGTAGAGGTAACCTCTAGTGAAACACTGGTTAGTGGCTGTAACTCAGATTAACAAGGTAGATCAGTAGGTTTTATTTGTTACTAAGCCTGAATTGTTAGCAGTTCAGTTGCTTCAGACTGTTCTCCTTCGCCTTGCATGTTGTACAGTCCTTAAAGGGAAAGGGTGGTAGAATAAAGGTACATGATAAGAGAGGAAATGTTTTAATCAGTTGTGTAAACTGGGAACGTAAATCCTATAGTCCAAGTCAAAATTATATTCTTACTGCCAGATGAAGTGTAAATTAACATTGAAGGTGTTTGCGTGCCTGTCTTGCACTCTTAAATCACTTTGAGCACCTATTTGTCATCATTGAGTGAGGTGTTATCATCACCTATTCAGAATACTTGCATGGTTCTCAGTCATAACCATGGTGGGTGTCATTAGACCATGATGAGGCTCCTGGAGTTAAATCGATACATCTAGGTTTGTTCTGTTAGCTTGTTTCAGATTTAAGGTTGCTCAGCTCATTTGCACTAGGCATTCTTAGAGCTGTAACAGACATCAGTGTATGCTTTTGCCCACAGTAATATTAAATAAATATTTGCAAAGTCACTCCTATGTTGGTAAGGTTCTTGTGGGAGCTCCCTTCTGGTCTTTTGGCAGTGTTACAGCAGCTATTCATCATTGCCTTTAGGATTTCCGTCTTTGTTCTACTGAAATTTATTAACACTGTGCTATGATAGCCTGTAATTTTAAGGGTTGACAGCATATCTAGATTTATATGTGCCTGTTTTCTTTGAGATATGTGGACTAGAAGAAACACCACACTGGATGCAGTGGTCACCTGGAAGGTAGACAGGCTGAAGACTTAATTTACAGAATTGTCCATTGAGTTTACATAAATAAATAATTTAAATATTTAATTTATTATTAACAAACAGTGCATTAATAAAGAATACATAATTGAACCAGAAAATAATAATAAAAATATTTGTTAACATTTGTCATTTATAATTACGTGCTAATGCAAATATTTGTATTAAAATAATACCGCAATTTAAGTGTATTAACACTATTAATTTAGTAGCTTCAATGCTTGTGATGTATATGGCATCTCGACTGACTATATCACAGCTAGCAATGTTTTGATGAACAAATGTGCATAAGTATTATCAGGTATGAAATGCTTTCACTGAAAATGTCATTTTCAAAAGTGTAAAAATTGAAATGTTATTTGAAAATTTGATCAAAACTGCTTTTGCAATCCCCAAAATGTGCAAGAAGGTTATATTCTGTAAGAGAAAAAAAGAATCACTAAAGGTTTTGAGTATAATGTTCAGTATCGTAATGTATGTAAGATATGTTTTATGTAAAATTGTAGATGATTTTTTTTTTTTTACACAAATGACATGATCTGTAAATGAAAAAAGTTTCAGAATTATTATCCTGCTTTTTTTCTGCTTTGCCTTTGAAATGTTTTGGTTTTAATTCCAGCTGTAGTCAACAGCTCTTCCTTGCCCTTGATCTAGCCTCACTGCTGTGCATAGTCACAAGGTGTGCAGCATTCAGTGACATCAAGAGGAATAATATGTGCACATTGTTGAATTGTTTGGAGTAACGTAGTATCTTTTATGCCTTTTGTAAAGTCTCAGCATCATGACTGTAGTGCATAGCAGGTGTTCATACATATATCTGCAATGGAAAGAAAATGGATGAGAATTCCAATTTTGTTTTCACTCTGATTCTTTTTTCTTAATTATTAGTCATGTGGGTAAATCCTCAGATAGCCCTTTGAAAGTTCAGAGATGTGTTTTCTGTAACTAATCTGTTCCTGGATTTCACAAAGCTAATTTTGCTTCTGTCATGTGACATGTAATAAGATAGCAGGAACTTGTGCAAACACCCCCTGTTTCAGATAGGAAAATATTGCTGATAGTGTATTATGACTTTGTATGGTGAGTTTTGTTGATATTTAGTAGGAAAAAAACATGACTAGAAGCATACTAAGACATAGCAAAGACAATTTTAAATGCCTATTAAACAGGAAACAAAGAATGAAGAAATATGTTGATGGAGATTTATTTTTCCGTGGCTGAGAAGTAACCTTAAAAAAAAGTATATGCAAAAATACGTTTTGAATCGTTGCTACTTGCACTGAATTTAGAAACATATATAGAAGTACCCACTATACATGTACCACAGTACTGCAACAATATGAATTGAAAATTGTATACTTCATGTTTATAAATTCAAATTAGAATCTGCTATAGGAAATCAGAATCATGATAGAATCTCAGAATGCTTGGAGAAGACCATAAAGATCATCTAGTTCCAACTGCCTGCCATGGGAAGGGACATCTTCAACTAGACCATGTTGCTCAAAGCCTAATCTAACCTGGCCTTATTTTCAGAAATGGGGCATCCCCAGCTTCTCTGGGCAACCTGTCCCAACCGTTAAGATGTTTATGCAGTACAATACGATCCAGTTTTGAGACTCAGTGAAGTCCATATCAGATACAGCTGAGAACATTTGTGTGTTTTGGAAGGGTTTATAGTTTCGCCCAGCAAATCTTGATAATTTTTGCTAAATTTGTCTTACTTTTAAAAATGTAAATGACATTCATTTCTGGGTAACACACTTTATATGCAATTCTGTTTGATCTTTTAAGAGAGTTTTTATTTTCCTGTGTCTTTTCCCTTGTGGTAATTATTCGCTAAATCATCTGCTCAACTGTAAATTTCTTTCATGATTTGTTTTCAACTAGGCCTGCCTTGCGTGTCTCACTAATACATGTGTTTAACAAAATAATAAATAAATTTGTGAGTTGCAAATGTAAACAGCACCTAAGAGCATTTCCAATTATTTTGCAAACAGGTTTGGTTTCTGTAAATATGTTTACTATGCTATAGTGATGTGAGAACTGCCTATTCTGAGCTATTATAACTAGAATACTGCTTGTAGCTGAAAATGTGTGGTTTATGCTTGTGTATATGTGTGGAAAAGAAGGGCTTGCTTTTCTGTTACCAGTCTTACAAAGTCATACATGTTTCTGGGTCAAGCAAGATTTCTTTTTATTTTAGAAAATGACAAATTTCAGCAAGTCATTGCTTTGTCAGATCCAACATTGCGTTTATGCAAGTCATTGGTGATGCAAGCTTGAGTCTTCATCTTCTAGTTGTTTGCTTGCTTGTTGTTTCAAAAACAAAAACACCCACTATTTTTTTTTTTTTTTGTTAACTAATGAAACCTTTATTTAGAATCATAGAACTATGTTCACTTTTTAAAAAAGTTCATCCTTTTATGGATAAGTTCTTCACTGGTGAATGCCTCATAAAAGGTTGGTTTTCTGTGTTCTTTGTAATATCGTAAGGTATTTCTGAGAATAGTTGCTTCTTTCTAATTCTTTCTCACTTCCTTCCAGGTGGATGAATTTCACTTTTCTTTGAGAATTACACAAATCCTTAAAAACCTTTTATTATGGACCACAATATTAAAATGTTTAATATAAAATGACTGTAACTATGTTGTGCAGTTGAGATGTGATTTGATGGCTGTTATGCTGTGAATGACTGCAGGTTTCCATATGCCTATCTGTGGAGTAATAGGGCAGGAGATGGATGAGAATGTAGTTGTGGTTCCTCAGTTTTGTCTGGAGTCCTTAGGTTGTCCTTGATGAGCAGTGGCAGGTGGGGATGGCTGGCTCTGAACTCTGAAACAGCCCTTAAGCTACATCTCCCTTTTTTTTTCTCCTGTTGCTCATCCTCCACTCTCCTCTTGTCTGCATACCAGAAGACATTCACTATTCGAGGTTCAAGAGTAGGTACTGAAACTTCCATTGCTGGTCCTGCACTTGGTGGGGCTTCTCCTTGCAGGTCTGTCCCCAGCACCATGAATGAAACAGAGCATGCAGGGGACAGCTGCTGCAGCTGACCCAAGTAATGTGGTGAAAGATACTTGTGCCAAGAGAGGCATGATGAGCTGTGAAGGAAATTTGGACACAGGGGGAAGTTACTTAGAAAAAAGTGTTTTCCTTTAGCATCAAATTTAGATTGTCTGTCAGTATGCATGTGTATAATATGTATGCATTTTTAATATGGCTCCTCACTTTTCAGAAGAGTGTCCAACAGACTTGTGTGAAGTTTAGGCAGAATTAAAATGGACCAAGGACTATGACAGCTTTTTTGGAGTAATATTTTTTTAAGGGAGAGTCATACATCATAAAGTTCGGTGTTTGAGTTGCATGGAATAATGAAAAAAGAGTAGGTTTGAAGACAGCTCTGAAGATCATCTAATCCAACTTCCTGTTGGAAGCAGGGTTTTAGAATATTTTATCAATGCTCCTGTCAACCTAAGTCTTGAATATTTCCAGGGAGGGAGATTGCACCACTTCCCTGGCAACCTGTTTCCAATGTTCAGTGGTCCTCACAGTAAGGATTTATTTTTCCTTATATTAAGTTGGTATTTCCACTGATTCAGTTTCTATCTGTTGCTTCTGGTTGTGTCATTATGTGACCTTGCACAGGTGTACCTCCATATTCTCTATCAAGAACTTTTTACATATTAGAGGCCATCTTTTCTGTGAACAAACCTAGCTACTTCAATCACTTTTATTATGTCATGTTCTTCAATACTTTACTCATCTTGGAGACTTCCACTTTAGTGGAGGACATTTGGTGGGATCTCTAATCAATTTTCTCTTGAACTGGGATTGCTAAAGTAAAGCCAATGGAACATACTGAAAATGTGGACTACTAAATGCTAAAGAAAACCTGTGGATTCAAACAGGATAGGATGAGAAGAAGAATTAACTTATAATGTGTGATTAATGATACTTCTCTGTTGTGTGTTTCTGTTTTGAATGTAGGTCCCTTGTCGTCTTTCACTTAATGTGTGAATTACTGGATTTTTTTCCTGTGCTTTTTAAGAATTCCAGTTAGGAAGGGGTTTTCTCTACACATCATGAAACCAGTGTTAGCAGATTCATTCCTACAGAGGGTGGTGATCTTTCTGTTCTTAAAACTGTATGAGTCATTGTGTTTTATTAAATTAGCAATCATGCGTAATTCAAACAAGTATGGCCCCCATGTCACCAGAATGTGTTATTCATCATACTGATACTGCCTAAGCAGCCTTGAAGGACAGTGCATTGGAAGTTCAGTCCTTTCTGTTGTTCTTGGAGGGCTCTGCTCTTGGAGTTCTTGATACTCGCAAATCCATACTCTTACAGACAAACTACATGAAATGTATTTTGAACCTGTCATCTGCAACCAAGTTTGCCTAATATGAAGTTGAATAAGGTAAAAATAAGACTAAGTAAGATGAAGCATAGTTATGCCAAGAATGTGTGATAAAGGGTGTTAAAGTAATGAAGACAATAATTAGTCTTGGTGAGGTGGGGATTAACAGATCCTGGGTTACTTATGGAGCTGTACTGCTTCTCATTCCAATGTTTTGTAGTACACTGTGTTCTCAAGGTGTACCAGCATGCTTTGTAGTAGCCTCTTTGCACAATTCGGATGGTATTAAGACCTCAAAAACTACCAGAAAGCAATATATTATCATACACATATTATCACATGCCATTGCTTTACGTATCTGTCCTTTGGTGATCTGTTGACAGTTCAGTATGTCCTTCTAATCTTTTCCTCTCCTGTGGGGTGAAACATGCAGTTCTACATTGGGGCTGCAGTATTTTATGTGCTCTTTTGAATCTGCAGCCTGTGTTTGGATGCTGATGTTTCTTAATAGCTAGTGGCTTATGATCCATATTCTGTGGCATACTTAAAATGCAGCCAGCTCATACTTTTTATTACTGGGTTACATTTCAGAGGGAAAGAATTATAACAAAATAGTCTAAATATTTACTAGCATTCTGCTAGCAAAAGTAATGGTGATGACTTGTTTCCTTTAGAAATCTTAGTCTCTGTATGCTGTCATCTTGTCGTCTTTTGCTTGTAATGCTTTTAATGTCTTTGTGAGCTCTACTGGCCCTTTGTTGTTTGTGGGTAATCCTTAAGAAAAAAATCAAGACTTCGTCAGACAGACCTTGTCCTTGGTCTGTGTACTATGCATTTTTTCATGGGACATGACAAATATTAGGTGAATGTCTAATGGTTAAAAACAAAAGCAAAAAGCACAATCGCTGTATACAAGCAGGGAAACCAACAGAAGAGAAGAGCAGAAATAATAAATGAACAACAGGAGTTCTAATTTTTCAGACTACTCTACATTAGTGTTTTGTTCTAAATGAAAGCCACTGTAGAAATAATGCACTAGCTCTTGTTTCTTTTTTGTGTAATCCCTCCCCAGTATCTAGACAGTACTTGGTTTCTTTATAGGTTTGCTTTTGTTTCTTATAATGATAGGTGAAAAAGGCTGAGCTGCATTAGTAATATGAGACATCAGACCCAGGTGATCAGCCTCTCTGAATAGGCAGCCTGTATTGCCTCTTCAGTGCTGTGAACTCTGCAAAGCTTGCCTTCCAGAAACACACATCTTTCACACTGAGCTAATTCAGTGGTAAACATTTCCATATGAGTAAGAAAAATGCAGAGAATATTTTCAGTGCTACCTCTGAATCCACCATAATATAGCACAGTATTCAGTCATTATATGTCTTCCTTATTCAATATGCTTGCTTATTTGTTTAGATAAGTCTGCCTGCCATCAGGACTCGATACTGTGTGTGGGAAAATACCCAAAATCAAACATGCCTTGTGTCACCTTAATATCACTGGAAATTCCCAAAAGACTAAGGGATATGCTAAACAGCAGCTTGTTTTTTGGGAGGGATCAGACATGAAAGTAGAGGGTAGAGATAATCTCTTGCCCTTCAGGCTTGGGGAAGAGCAGTTGATTAATTAATTAGTGCTGTGCTTCCTAGTGCAAGAAAATACTTAGTCCTAGGAAATTAATTTGAAAGTCACTTCCACATAAACCCACCAGTATTTCATCTTACCCATGTATAAAACTGTTACACGTAGAAGTGGTACCTATCTCTCAAAGCCTGGAATACACCCCTCTATGTTGTCTTCTAGCTGTGTGCTGGGACAAGTTCCAGGTATACATTGTGTTTTCCTTGTCTGTTATGATTCCCTTTGAAGTCTGGCCTGCATCAAGTTGGGAGGAAGCTAACAGGAAGGTACCAGGGTTATCTAGTAGTCTGCTTGTGCACCACAATTTATGTGTACATAGTATTTGTAATCCATCTGTGATGGTTTAGTAAGATTATTGTGGAATACAGTGATTATTTGGGACCCCAGGGAACTAGGGATCTCTGAAATTCATTTGTGCACTTGGCAAAGGTCACACAATAGATGAAGGATACGGATTCAGAAAGCAAAGAGGCAGTTTGTGATGGGCAGGAAAGGCATGATTTGATGACGTTCAGGACTAGAAGCAGTCCCACTTTAAAAAAAAAATAGACCTAGTTAAACTTCTGGAGCAGTTTCATCTCCTACTCTTGTCAGGCATGTCAGTGGAGCTAAAATGAATGAGGTTTTCATGTAGTGAGCACTGTGTTCTTGCTGTGAAAGCTCTCTAGGCACTTTGGTGTTGGTCCCAGTGCTCTGAATACATATGCAGATAAATTTTCTGCAGTCTGAATAGGATGTAGCAGTAATTTTTCTGCATGCCTTTTGATTGGCTTTTGGGTCTGTGGTTTCCTTTTATCTTTCACTTGATGCTGGGTCCTGCAGTAGCACTGTCCTATGCCTCTAAAGCAAGGACTAGCACTCTGGTTCCCCTGAGTTAGAGATGCATCCTTACCAAAAGGTCCATCTTTGAAAGAGATGGATATTTGAAAACAAAGTTATTTCTATCTTAAGTCATCTGTGTGGCATCTACAATTTATTATTACTGCAAACACTACAAAATCTTCAAGATCACTGTTGTGCAGGAAGTTAGAGCAGGATTGTCGCTTACTATGGAGTAAGCAAAAGTTCCAGAAACTGACTGGAATATCTTAAGTTTCCATACTGAGTATGATGACTTTAATCCTTTTCTACCTAGTTGTTAAATCTTCAGAAAAAAAAAATGCAATCAAAATAGGTACAAATTCTGAGCTTTGTTTCTGTATCTGTTTAAGTCTTTATGATCCATATGGATTTCAGGGATGGATGTATTTACCATGTACCTATTTAGATTTCTGGTTTACACATGAGGTAGGCCATTATTGCATGGCTTTAATACTCAGTGATGATAACTTCACCCCATGTTGCTTTTTCAATTATTTTTCTGTGATACTTGTGATGCACAGTGGGCCTATTTATTTTATGAAGTTTGTGAAATCAACCCACAACTTTCCAGAATTAATCTATTTCTTTTTTTGACAGTCACTAATAATCTTGTGGATACCTGTGATTGCTGTCTATGGCATGTAGCAAGGTCTTGCTGAGTATAATAGAATATAATACCCAAGGACTTTTTCATTTTATCTGAGCTTTGTTAAGTATGTAAAAGAAACAAAAGGAGGATAGAGATCAATTACACATATTAAAAAGCAGCCGAACAAACCCCCAAAACCAAACCAAACCAAAACCCCAACAAAGCACCCCCATAGATAGAAAAAAAAGAAACAAATCCAAGCAGAGATTGCTTGATAATGTCAGTGTATTTTAAAATGATCTACAGGTGGTGTGTTAAATAAAGATATATAATTATCGAGAGAGCTGTTTCCTCACTGGGCAACTTCATTCACCTTTTTTTATGTATTTAGGAAAAAGCCCCAGTGCTACTTTTCCAGTAATATTGTTTTAAATCAAAATTTCTGGAAGTAATAAGTCATAATTCAGTCTTAGACAGACATAGGTACTTAAATACATGCACAGGGTAAAATAATTCAAAGTCACGGACTCCATCTCAAAATCATTGAGTAAACTAATGAAACTACAGAGCTCTCTCTTTCTTAGACCACCTCTATTTATCTGAATTCAAACAAAGCAAGAGTGAATATAAATATGAAGATAACTCATATTGCAGTAGAACTTCTGAAGGAGTTGGTTCAGATTTGTATGAGAAGAGGGAGGACCATTGAATAAGGGTAACTTGGGTATATCTATGCTGTAGGAATTACAAGGTTGTATTGTGCTTCAGGAATCACATCTGATTAGTCTATATGCAGGAAATACATTGCTTGTGAGTGGAGATGTCAGTGTGTGTGTGAAAAACAGTATGTGCTTCCATATGGCTGAATCTGGAAGTGCTACCATATTTAAAACAACAACAACAACAACAACAACAAAAACCCAACACCACCAAAACAACAAAAAAACCCTACATGTCAATATGTGAAAGATGTGGAGTAACTTGTTTAAAGATATTCATCCTGCTGAATAGGCACTTTCTCATTTACAGAGATTTTGGAGAAAAAAACAAAACAAAGCAGACATGGAACCAGGAAAAGTTTAAACATCTTTTCAGAACTTATTAAATGAGATATTGAAATGTAATTTACACACATAGAAACTGAAGGAATAAATAACCATGGTTCTCAATAGGTACATAGACCATAGGTCTACTTATTTGATAATTTTTTTTTGGAAGAATGTCTGTGTCAGGATTCCATTTAGAACAGTGTCCTCTCCATGACCGCAGCTAATCAGGGATAGTGAAATGGAAAATGCAGCAAAATCTCTAATAGACTTCTATGGCCTGAAAAAACCAGAGGTAAAAATGCCAAATAGAAACCTTAACTTTTCAAGTTACTGTCTTACAGCCTAAGGCTTATGGAGTGCTTAGAGGGTTGTAAGGTGTTAGAGATCTCAGCTATTACATTTCCATTTTATGTAACGTGGCTCTAATTTATGAATTCTTGGGCATTAGCAAGAACATAACTTTAATCCCATTTTGTAACTTTTCTTTACATTCATTCCAATATAGCAATGCTCCTTTGGTGCTAGAATACCTGTTATTTACCGATACATTTTATTTTTGTCATCCCTGGTCCTGTTATACAGTAGCTATAGCTTAAATCCTTAATTGATACCGTATTGCACTTAAAAGGCCTGACTAATTTAATAAACAATTTTGCTTTCCATACAGTAGTGCTGTGCATGAGAAGTCTGAAGATGGATTTGTTTACATTTTTTGAGCCTCAAGCTGTCATTTTTATTCTCTTTCTTTCCTTTAGATTTTTCAAGCATGTTTTAGTTGACAAGTGACCAGAGTTAAAGATATGTTTTATTTGTCTTAGCAGAAAGGCAATCTACAGAAGTGAGAAAAAATAAGTGTGTGTGTATACAATCCTATTGCATGGGATAAGCATCAGAACACTATTGCTTAAAATTGGTCCATTACCTTCTCTGAGAAAGAAGAGATAAAAACACCCCTGTGTCTCATTGTCTTTGCTTATGG
>JBCJKH010040384.1:4422-35849 GCA_039877255.1 Loriculus beryllinus | reverse complement strand
CTAGTGGGATTACAGTCAGGCCCATGGTTACGCGGTTACTTCCATGTGAGCACAAGAGGGAGAACAGATTAGCAGTGCATATTGGTTACACCGTGGGATAATAAGGAAACCCATGAGAGAGATTCTTTCACAACTACACTACAAAACATGTGAGCACCTATCACTACTCAAAAGGAAATAAATTAATGAAAAAAAAAATCAAGAAGAAATCCTTTCCAGTTACACTTTGCCACATATTTGTAGAGACTACAAAAGCTTTTTGATCATCTCAGGTGTTCCTAGGTAGTAGTGATAGAAGGATTAAACAATAAGAATTTTATTTTTTTTTTTTAAGGCAAAACTGTGGTCCTGCTTTGTATTTATAGCAAGATTCCTTTATTTCATTCAGTCTGTCAGAGAGTTTCTTGAAAAGGCTATAAAAATAAATCACCAACTTAAATGCGTTTTTATTTTTAACTGCAAAAGCATGTAAAGTGAGACTGTACACATCTCCTTCAGTAGTCATGTTTTATTAATCTTTATTCCCTTCTGTCTTTCTATGAAATACATTTTTTTACCTGAGTGTCAGTTATGCTTACAAGGGGTGTTGTTAAGGTGCAAATGCTGATAGATGTCATGTATGTTTGCTGCTGGTGTTGTAACCTAGAGGGTAACAGAACAGATGGGCCTGAACAGCTTCTGTATCTTCTAGAGATCTTCTTCACTTAATGCAGAGACCTTTTGGTCAAGGACTCACATAGGTTGCTACCCAAAAGCCATGTAGAATGATCTGAAGTATGGGTGCCTGTTCTGCTAGCTCCACCATTAAAGGTCTTATTAAATGCTATTTTCACCTCTCTTTAATCCCTAGTATAAACCTGGATTTATCAGGCTGAACTGCAAAGGCAATGGAGGTTTTCACTCTGCCTGAGCTGCACTTTCTCTCTATACTCTGGGTCTGTTGTAGCCATTCTACAAACTGAGATTCATTCTAGCTATATCTGTCTCTAAATAGACGGACATCCTGCACAGAGCAAATCTTTCCCTTGTCTAAATTACATGTCTCCCCTTTGCCTCTGTTCCTTGTTATTATTCCCACACGCAACCCTGGCACCAGCATAAGACTCTCTTGGACAGAAAACAAAATCCTTTAACAATTCCCCAACCTAGAAGCCTTGCTGGGGAGGAAATGGGAAACCTCTTTCCCTTCACTCTTGCTACTAGTAGCTGAATCAATGGAGGTCATTATATTCCTTGCCCAAGAAGTCAAGGGGTCATGAAAGAGCAGCTTTGTTGAGGAGTTGCTCCAGCCTGATATTATGGATTTGAACAATGAAAACAGACCTGAATTGTGAGAACCCATGTGAGATTATTTAAGGCAAGATAAATTCATTTTAATCATTGCTATTGCAAGTGGGATTTGGATCATGAAGGGCACCCCTCTAGTTAGAACTCTGGATAGGATTAGTGTGCTGAGCAGGAAGAGGGAGCAGAGGGAATAGACGGAGCAAAAGCCAGACTGAAACAAAGCTGCCAGAGCTCTGGGTGATGAAAATGCACCTCTGGGGATCTAGATGAATCACCAGGTGACAGAATTTGGGTCCCCCAAAAGTCCTCTCATATCAAAGGCCAAGACTGATGAGAAAGAGGGACTTGAGATGAGTTTTTTACTGACTCCAGAAAACTTCAAACTTGTCCTGGGGAAATGCTGATCCCTTATAACAGGGCAGTCACTCTTGGGGCAATAGAAGTAGTTGTGGTTCCTTTCTGCCTTCCTGCTTTCCTCTTCCTGCCTTCCTGCCTGCCTGCCTTCCCACCTTCCTGCCTTCCTCTTTCTTCCTGCCTTTCTGCCTGCTTTCCCACCTTCCTGCCTTCCTCTTCCTTCCTGCCTTCCTGCCTTCCTGCCTGCCCTCATTTTTTTTTTTTTTAATTCTGTCTTTTATTAAAATTAGAATCAGCCTAAACTCCAAGCCAAGAAGGGGAACTATTTTATTCCTTCCATTTTAGAAATCTCAGAACTGAGGGGGTTTTGCAAGTCTCAGTGGGAAAAGTAAGCAAGTTGAAAGGAATCTTCCCAAGTATAGCTCCAGATTGAGTCACTGACATCATCGTCTGGAAAACAAGAGTATTCATTCTCATAACTTTCTTGTTGTTTCCATTATGCAGAGGAAGGCACACCTGGATTCATCCCATATTTCTTTTGGTATCAAAAAAAATCAACCTTCACCATGGAGCCCATGTTGGTGCTTTATTCTCTCCATTTACTAACCTTTGAGTTGTTAAGTTTCTGTTTAATATGTCCACTTAAGATGCTCAAAATTAATTTACATGACCAAAACTAGGGCAGCAGGAAGGGTGCACCCTTCTCCTTAGACATAGAGCAGCAGCTTCTCAGATATGTGTGTCACAGATGAACCATGCTGTATGACCACAATTTGGGGCAAAGCAAAACAGGGCTAGGCCGTGATGGAGGAGCACACATGCTTTCAGTTCCTGACATTTAGCTGAAAAATAGGAATTCGTTTGGCCGTGGGAGGCGTGGTCATATGTCAAAGCCCTGTGTCAACATGTGACCAAATAGTTTTAATAGATCGAAGACATTTTCTACATGACCTAGAGGAAGATACCTTGATTTTGTTAAAGTGATTGCTAAACTCATGAGGGAAACAACAAAATATGAAAGTGTTTGGTGAGGGTATATTTCCATCATTTGGGTTTTATAATAGGATGTTGTACAGTGGTTAGGTGTATATAAAGTTATTTGGAAGCTCTGGACAGATTTTTTTATACAAGATATTCAGGCACCCAAAATCATAAGTTAGCCACTAAGGTACTTTTGAAAATCCCATTAGATCTCTGATTTGCATCTTTAGGCATCTCATTATCTTTAAAAATGTTGTGTCTTGTGCCAGTGAGAATTGGATCTTCTACAAAGATCTGTTCCACAAAATGTGCAAAAATTTGCACTCATTTTATTGTATTGAGGGGATAAAATACATAAAATTTGAAAGACATCAGCTGTCAATTCAATTTCAATTACAAAACAACAGCACAATCACTGTCCTTTTGTTTCTTTGTTTCACTTCCTAAAATTCCTGTAATTATATGCCATTACCTATTATGCTGGAAATTGGCTGTCCTAGACAAAGAATCTGATTTTTCTTTTTTTTTTAACTTTACAAAATATGCAATTTAAAAAAGTGGGCAGTTTGAGAGTGAAGAAAAATGAGGCTACAGCTGTAGGATTTTGTTATGCTTTTAGTATCAAATCACAAAACCCATTACATTATTTATCCTACAGGCAGGCCTTGTGCTGCAAACACTGAATACAATTGCATACCCTAGGAAAGGGAATGTGTGCTTTTTAATTGCCCTGGTTTAAACAACCCTTAATTTCATTAGCTCTTTTTAATGTGGGAAATCAAAAGTTTATTTTAAAGCATGGATATGAACCACTGATTTTTTAAAAATCCTAAAGACTGTGCATTACACTATACATATACATGCAAATGCATACACACACACACACACATAAACCAAAAGTGTATTATTCATGTCAAACATGCACAGATGAACATGTGCACACACACAAACAGGAAAATAGCTTTTTCTTTCCTATCACTGTAACATCCAAACCTCAAAAAATAGGAGTCCATATGAGTCAAGGGCTTTCAGAAACTAAATCCCAGTAAAGTCATACTTCTGTCCTCTGTTTGAAATATCTTGGTTTTGTCATAAGCTATAATTCGAACTACTGAGTCGTAAAATTAATCCTTTTTCTTTCAGTGATTTTTTTTTTTAATGTTGCTTTACTTCAGCTATTGGAAAACTGAGCAAGCTGTAGGCGGGAGGATAAGTTTCAGTGTGCATCTGTGGAATGTAGAAGAGCACACATTTCATTCTCATTAACTTCAGGTTTATCACAAGAAAAATATCTTTGTATAATGGTATTATACCATGTTGCATATTCAGAACTCTTAAACCTGAACTGTATTTAGGAACAAATAGTCAATCCAGGAGAAAAACTCTTTAATTTGTGCACGGCTATGTGTATGAAACTGGTGTGTAGTTAGTGTGCCTTGCCTATCGAACATGTGTAAGGGTGTATATAGGATACTGTTGTAGCTGTGCTGTTACACTATGTTTGCATGTCCTTCATGTTATCTACCATTAAGCTCTAACCTGTGTATCTTTTTAGAAAGAGAACATGCATTCTCAGACATGGACACTGAAAGATACAAAATACTGAGGAAGAAAAGTTGCTGATGATGGCTGTGATCAATGACAAACAGATTATTTAGTTGATATAAGCCACTTCAAGGTTTGTTCCTACACAAAGCAGCTTTGGCCATTGCTTTCAGCAGAGCCTAAGTTAAGTATCTGCTTATTTAAGCCAGCTTTTCCCATAGTGCTGGGCCACTTCAGAATTGCTCTCCTTTGTGGAAGATCCTCCTAATTTGAGATCCTCTGTAGTCAAAACATCAAATACTTGTCAGAGCCATACAAGTCCTGTCAGTTTTGCAGCAAGCAAAAAAAGCCAGGTAGAGTATTTTGTATGTTTTAGCCTGATTAAATCTCACTCAGATAATCTGACCTCTCAGGATGTTTATTTTGTTTTAACGCAACAGTGCGTTTGTCCAGGATTCTAGGTAATATGGAAGCTATTGGCAGGGCAAACATAGGTTGCAAGAGAGATGTGAGCTTTGTCAGTTGTCCTTTCAAAGGGTTAAAACTGGAAAGAAAAAAAAAAAAAAGAAAAAAGGGCAAAAAAAAGAGGGAGAGGAAAAGAAAAAATAAAAGGTTAGTGTTTTCTGTCCATTAAAGAGAGTATTCTGCTCTGAAACCAAATTGGTCATGCATTCTTCCTGTGTTTCCTGGCAGAGAGGAGGCTGACTGCAGCACCTGCCTTTCCTGAGCACCCGTCCTGCTCTCTCACTGCCCTTACCCTGCTGGATCTGTCACTTATTACCCCACTCACTTACGGGACCAAAAAAGCCTTGAGAGGCTGATTTTCCTTAGTCAGCTCCATATGAAATTCCTCTTGGAGCGTAGCTGGAAGTTGTTGGTATTATTTTTTTTTTCCTTTTTCTTTTTTTCCAGTCTTTTATTTATTTAAGGTTATTATGTTTTGGGTTTTTTTTCAGGACAAAAATGTGTTCATTCTGGGTGAAGGATCTGTATACCATACAATTTTTAGGAAGGAAATGGACAGTGCTCAGTTGCATTCTTCTCCCTCACATTTTCTCTCCGTAAATGCTATCAAATTTTTTTAAAAGAATTGTTTTCTTTTGCTGAAGAGGTGTGTTTAAACTTTTTTTCTTAAATTCCATTAAAAAATTCTCTTAAGCAGTTTCTCTTTAACACTTCGGATTACCTGGTTTTCAGGTTCCTTCTACAGATTTCTCTCCAGTTTTAATTTCTTAGCTCAGCCATTGCATCTGGGAAGTGAAATGTTAACAAAATTATCTGTTTTCATACACAGGAGAAGACACTTCCACTAAAAATGGTATTTCTTTAACTTAGTCTCAAATTTAAGGAGAAAAAAACCCCCGTTAACACCAAAAATTTCTGTCTGATACGTTCACTGGCAGGAATATTTTAAAAAGCTAATGATTTTCTCGAAAACATATGTATCAAAACCTTCCAATTCAAAATAGAAATGTTTTTTTTCTGTGATTTTCCTTACTGAATTGTTACAATCTGCAAAAGAATAAGAAAAAAGCAGCTTCTAAAATATTTTTAGAAATTATTAATTTATATATGAAACCTTAATATGTTTTATTCCCTTTCACTTTTATGCAGAAGGAATTTATTGGGACAGAATCCAACCCGAAGGATCTATCCAATGAAAGGTCCATATTCCATGGACTGAACTCTCTAATAATGCAGCAGAAGAAAGATGAAAATTCTCAGCTGGCAGTAGGTGTCCCAGTTTTCCCATGCCACTGATCATTCTAGGACAGTTTTTAGTGAAGTAGGCTGTAAGATTTGCAAGTGACATTGATTAGGTGGTATGATCTGAATGGTATAACGATTTCAAGAATACAAAACCCAGTGTAACCTATCCTGGTGTGCTTGTGCCATGCAAGTGGCCAGACTAACAAGCGGGAATGGCTTCGAGCAATGATGTCATCTCAGAGAAAAATGATTACCAACAAAACCAGTCTGGTCTGAGTGTGCCTTGTTTCCTACTCCTGTTAAAGACGCTCTCATCCTTTCCTTATCCCAGTCTAGGCTCATTGCAACAGGACAAGATTAATCCATCTCCTAGCAGAGGCAGGTGTGTTTATGCATGTTTATTGACAACTTGTGGAAAAGGAAAAAAAAAAAGCCATTCCATCTAAATGATAAAACTCTTCTTATTTCAATGGTCATGTAAAGTTGAAATGACAGAAACCAGGAAAAGGCTCTGACCACATTAGTATTGATGGCACATTTCAATGTTGCTTTTTCTTCTTTTAAAATAGGAAAAAAACACATTTTCAAATTCAACTGTTGCACTTAAGCATGTCAGAAATAACTGAAAGAAGTGGCTATGGAAAATGTAATAAAACAAGGCAATTTGGATAATTTTAATGAAAGATAAGTGAAAGGGTGGATTTATCCCATTCTCATGATATTTGTGATCTCTTAGGGCTAGCAAAATGTTTTTGATGCTGTTAGCTGAAAAGTGCTGCTGAAGTACTGTTTGGTGTCTCAGTGGAAGAGGGCTGAAAGATTTCAGCTCTTTGCCAGGAGAAACAGGGGAACAGAAATGTGGCTGCAGGTGGATCCTATTAACCTTGTAATAACACATGTCAACAAGCACTGATTCTGAGAATTTTGAAGGTTTATCCAGTGTCTCAGCTTCCATTTTGCACTGTGTACATGTGCTGTGGTTGTATCTCCTGAATAACGAAAGCACTTGGGAGAGGCATTCTCTCTATGTCAAATTGTTACATCCTCTTATACACAAAATTGCCAGGTCTCTGACAGGCTCATATTCTAGTGAAACAAAAGAAAAAAGTTAAATCATTAATTTAAATTTTCCTCTTAATAAGTGACTTAAGAGAAAAACATCATATAGTTGTCCTCTGGAATATACATCTTCAGGTATCACCTATGGCCTTTTATCTGCATGCATTTTCTTGGTTGTTTTTTTTCCAATGAGGTATGCGCACATGCCACTAACCCCACCAATGTTATTTAATTTGAGGGCTCGAGGGGCACTTTCTCTTATGAGATCCAGTTGTGTCCAGTTTGGTGCTGCCAAGCCTTTGGCAATCTCTTTAGATTAATGAAAGGTGCTCCTTGTAACCAAATCCTCTTTCCTGGGGGTAACTCATTCTCCACCTCCAGAACCATCTCCAGGAACACACTAGGCTGAAAGATAGATGGTTCTTAAATAATTTCGTCCTTGCTGCTCAGATTGATATCTATGAACAGATGTTCATTATAAGGAAAGCATTATAAGGAAAGTTGAAATGCAGATGGTATAGGAAAAGCCTGTGCAGGTTCAGTCTGTGTTGCCTTTTATAATACTTAACACTCTTTTCACTGAAATGCTGGGTCTATAGGAATACATTACAAGATTTTAAACAGAACACCCCTACCCCCTTGTGGCACAATGGCATTTCTGGAATGGAAATAAACCCATATAAAAATTACTTTCTCTGGTTATCAAAAACACCTTAGTCAGGTGATAAAGCAACCCTGGACAGCTGTCTCATTCCCTGTTCACACTGAGCTCTTCAGGGCTTAGCCCAATTATTCATGCAGTGTCCTACAGTAAGAATTTTGACCTATGCTAAAGAAATCAAATCAACAAAAACAATAGATGAAAACTGAAAAGCGGGCATTATTTTGGCTTTTGTCCACTTGTTTGTTTTCCTCTCTATTGTGTTTTAAATGTCAGTCCTTGTCACTGAACCAGCTCATCTTTTGCCCGTGTATTATGCAGAAGGTTATGGTGCATCATGTTTCCAGGGCATGACATGTGGTGGAAGGTTGGTTCAGGATGAATTCAGATGGGTGACACTTTCACACATAGCAAGGTCAATAAAAAATCGTCTCGAACAGATTTCAGCACAGATGCCAAAACTGGCCAGATTAGAGTACTCCTTTCTTTATGCAATGGCAGAGTTACTTTATCTGCTTGTAAGTGAAGCAGCACTGTTACTCCAGTAATAATTACATTAGTAGCATAAAAATAGTGGAGTAAAGATATTATTAAACATGAACAAGTATCTCAAAAAGAAAAAAAAGTCTGATCACAAATTTTTATTTACAGTTGTTCCTTGACTATATATATTGAATAAAAATCTCACAGAGAGAATGTTTTTTATGAATTTGAAACTATTTAGAGGCACTTTTCTTGTATCCACTGATATGGATACAAGAAAATTATTAGATTAGAGCTGAATATATCCATTGTCAAGAATTCAACAGTGACAACTAATTTAGGACACCTCCTTGCCTTGTATCTGATTTTATAGAGGCCACTTTTGACTTTCAGAGCAGTATAAATCTGTATTTTGTCAGCTACAGAGGAAGCTGTGAATGTGTCTTCTGAACTTGTGGAAATGATCACCCCAAAACAGTAACTGTGATCATTCATATGCTTTTGTACAATATTTCCTTATCAAAGAATTTGATGCTTATGGGTTTCTTGGTTTGGTTTGTGTTTTGGTTTGGTTTGGGTTTTTTGTTTATTTAAACATCACCTAATGTGTATTTGGTACTAATGAGAGCCTGGGAGTAAGCTCAAATAGCAATTAGATAATAGTCCAGATTTCGTGCTGTATGTGTTTAGTGTCTTTCAAAATCCCCCTGTCCAAAGTATCATGGAAACTCAGTCATATTTTATAGGAATAAATTGTTTGGCTTTTTCGTTTGCAGATAAAAGATTGAAGACATAATTTTTCCATGGAGTACCCTAAAGGCTCAGAAACCAGAAGGCAAATAGAATGAACCCAGAATGTACTCCTTTATTAAGGATCATGTTTGCTAAAATAATCTCATGCTTTTTGAGGCCTGACTCATAAGAATGCTTGAACTTCAAGATATTGCAGTCTACTTGCCATCCTCAAGACCTTCTTTCAAGAAGGATGATTTTTGATTTTGCGATGCATCTGTTTATACAAGTAACCGCCACTGCATATGTGGTACTTTGCCCAAGTGCACACAGCTTGGAGGAATTTATATGAACAGCAACTTTGACTTCTTCATCTTTCTTATTTTAATGTCCAGAAGTTAAGAATAAATGTAGGTATCACTGGGAACAGTAATATCCTTCTATTCTTATAGAATACAGTATACATCAAAACATAATTTGAGACATTTTTCTTTCCTGTCTTATTATTAACCCATGACCGTCGTTTTTGGGTACTTTCAGTCACGCAATTAAAGCATTAGTTACATTTTTTTTCCCTTTTCTTTAAAATTACACAAAGAACATTTAATTCTTCCTTCCAAAAACTATCTGAAAATTGAATAAGAGAAAAAAACAAATCTTCTGCTTATGCAGCTCATGTTGGGATTCTTTAGATAGGTAAATGTTGTTTATTCCACGAATATGGATGAAAAACCAGTCACAGGTAGTGATTGGGGTATCTGATGGCATTTCCTCATGCAGTTGCTGGTACCATGTGCTGTACAGCTCTATGTGCAGTTGCAGCACACAGAAAACTATTCTCTTTCTGGGGAGATAAAAAAAATCAAACACGAAATGTCATTGCACAGCTTTAGATCCTTCACATGATGTAGGACAAGAATAGATGGTTTCCATGATAGAAAGAGATGGAACATCAGCAACTATTCAGTCCTGATTTCTGGATGGGTGAGGTAGTTTTATGGCATTTGGGATAAGTCCCATCAGACACATTGCACTGGAAGAGTACTGTCAGCACTGTCATATCCCAGCCTTGGAGAACATGCCAATCTTGGTTTTGGATTAAACAGGACAGCAGAAAAGAGAGAAAACAAAGCAAATCTATTTCTTGTAACATTTATTCTTTCCTAATAAAAAAACCCAAAAATTTATTCTTTTCTAATAAAAAAAAACCAAACCCACAAAAAGAAAAAACAACAAAAAAACCCAAACACCTAGAAAAGGCAGATGCATTCTTGCTTTCTTGCCTAGACCTATAGCTTGACTGGAGAGGTGACAGAGGTATGAAGAGGTTTATTGTAAATGTACACGAATGATTAAGCATATTTGTGCTTTCCTTCAGAGCAGAATTACTAAAATATAAGCAAACTGTTATTTAACTTGTTGGCACTTCTCCAAGCTGATTTACCCACATTATCTTACCTCCTTTACGTTGTTATGCAGCACAACTCATTACCCTTCAAAGCTGGAATCATTCTGACTTCTGCTAGACTTATTTAGTGGCTTCAGATACATAAGATACATGCAGTTTATAGAATCAGAACAGGCTGTAAACCATTAAGCTAATGTTAAAAAAAACCTTCAAAGAGAAGACAGTAACCCACAAGCTCTGTTTGTTAAGATCCTTGGTCTTGCTCATCTAATCCTGAGATTTTCAGCATGTCACTCTTCTCAAAATCTTTTCCACCCCATTCAGGTAACTTTGTTAGTCTTGTCTTCACTACTCAGAATCTGAGCAGCCAAAGTGGGTAACAGAGCCATGTGCTTTCAGCTTAAATAGGCATGCTTATTTCCTAAATGCTCAATGGCTGTTTGAAGGGAATAGCCTAAAGTCCAGCTATCTTATTCTTTAAATCCTTATGAGGCAACAGCATGCAAGCATGCAACTTTGTTATTCATTTTCAGAAAAAGAAAAGGGGTTAATTTAATGCAATAATTTATTTGGATCTAGTTAACATGTCCCTATTTGAAGCATTGCACTGGACTATTAAACAGATACTCCAAATGTGATTGAATCGCACTGATAGATGACTTGATATTTTAATATATTGGGCAAAAAGCTTTTCTTTTTTTTTTATTTTTTTTGGTATGAGAGATGTGATGGTAAAGTGGTGCTGCTTTACACAAGAATCCGGTTGAGGATGTAGGTAAATCAAATATTTTTAATATTGTTTGAGAACATGTCTCCCATTAATTTAAAAAAAAAAATCTCCAGGGGCAGTTTCTTAAATTAAACTTAATGACAGCATGCATCAGTTAAGATCTATTAGATCCAGAAGACATTAAAACATTTATTAAAATGATGGGTTTCGTGCTTGCGCTGTTTATAAAGTTTAAACATAATTTTTCCAATTAACCTGTCCCCTTTCTTAGCAACACAGAAGCATTTAATAACAAAGATAATGAGAAGTTTCTTTGAAGTAGTCACAGGAATGTTCACATCAGTTATTCTGACATGTAAATGGCACCTTCTGTTCCTCTTCACACCCTGTGTGACCCATAGTCATGCTGTCTGTGACTGTGAAGTTGTCATATCCACTGATTCAACCCCAATGAGTGGAAAGGCCATGAGAAAAGACAAAACAAGATTTCAGGCAGTACTCCTGCCTCTTCATTTGCTGGAAATGCTCTGCCACTTCTTCATTTAAGCGGTATTATGCTGGCAAAGGACTGAATGTGTTAAATGATTGTAAGCTGCTCATGACAGAGCTTCACTTTCACTGCAGGTTGCTGAAAGAGTGTTTGGTGTAGTGGATCCCAACCTTAGTCTGGGCTTCAGAATCTGCCAAGGAACAAAAGACAGCATGAGCTGATATCCTTGGCACTTTAGACAAGTGGTGTGAGAAGCCAAACCAGAACCCTGACCAAATTACAGCTGCTCGTATTAACATCCTTCCAGCCTCTGCAAGGTGGGAGAGTTGCAAGTTTTATCAGTGTCTTGGGTTCTATATTTCCTAGCCAAGCCTTTAAGAGAAATCACCCTGAGCTTATGTCAACAGTTCATTAGCAAACAAAAACTAGTTTGCAAAAAAAAAAAAAAACAAACCTAAAAATCTGGGAGGCTTGAAAACATTTTAAGTTTTTTAGGGCATAAACCAACTTCTAGTTCAGCAGATTTCATCCATCGAGCCACAACAGTGAGAAAGTACATACATGGAAAGCACTGTTCATACATGCAGTATGTAGAATCAGAATGAATGCTAAAAAGGAGAGATGCAAGAGAGAGCAAAACATGGTTGTTGAAAGGTGGAGCAAAAATGTGGAAAGGAAGCTTGAGAAGGCAGAAGACAAGCTGCAAGGTTTGGACAAAGAGGCAAAAAAAAAAGCTGAAAATTGCGCAGCTGAGGATGTGAAGAAAATAGGATTAGTTCAAGGAAGGAAAGTGTAGTGGACAGAAAAGACAGCAGCAGTTATAAAGTATTGAAGCACAGACATGGGGGTAGGACATGGGGAAAGGTTAGGAGCAGGTGAGGTAGGGGAATGCAAAGGGAGCGATCCAGATGTGTTAAAACCAGCAAGATCTGAGGAAGAGGAATAGTTAATGAAAGACAACAAAGAGAAAAGAAGCTGTAGAGATAGCAGCAGTGAGGATTCTTCGGCAGAAGATGGGACTATTCATGCTGCCTGATCAGAGTTTCTTCCATTTCCTTCTCTAAAAGGTCTAATTTAAGCCACAGTTTTCTGATAGATACAGAGAAGGCAGACTGCAGTACTCTCCAGTATATCATAATTACAATCAATCAAAGCAACATCTAAAGAGTATCTCATTTAACTCAAACATGGCAATGAACAAAGCATCTCAGGAGAACCAAGACTGCGGTACCTAAAATGAAGTCTAACTGCAGTTGAATAGAAGTCCATTGTAGCTCTAGTCTATTCTAGTCTAACCTAGTCTGTTCTGTATTCCATATGCCTCACGCAGGTCACTCATACTCACCCAATTTAAAAAGTTGCAGATTGGAAGAGATGAAAAAGGAGGCTATTGTAGCTAATAAGGAGAATGGAAACTCTGACACATGTGAAGAGATGAGAAGAACAGGACTCTATTAGTTTTACACAAAAGGCTTTGAAAGAATACATTTACAGAGGGAAGATAACAAACAGGCAGAAAGGAGAAAAGCTTTTTAAACAACTTGAGAAAGCTGGCAAAGCAACACTGCTTGCAAACAAGTGAACAGTAATTTTAAGCTTGAAATTTGGTTTCCAACCACCAGAGAAATTAAACTCTGGAACAGCATTTCAATAAGATTACTAGGACACAACAAATCTAGCAAGCTTAAAGATGAGACTTGATAAATTTATAAAAGGCACCTTATGATATGCTTATCTATGTTAGAGGGTGACCTAGACTCAGTGTTCCAAGCAATCCATTCCAATCCTATGTTCTCTTTATTTGCGCTTTTTCTGTCCTGACAGAAAAAATAGCAGCTTGTGAATGCATACAATTATATCAAAAGGAACCAAATGCATAAATCAAAGGAAGCAAACGCATAAGTCAAAGGAGCCAAAAGCATAAGTCAAAGTTGCCCTGAGGCGATTTTAACTTGAGCAACTAACTTTTGAAGGGCCCAGCTCTTCTGTTGTTGTTGTTCTGGAATTCTTGCTGACATCCTTAGGAGGCCCACGTGCGGACAGATTGCTGAGTATGAAGTGGAAATTGGCAGAATGGATCAGAGAGGACAATATAGCCCTCAGCAAATCTCTTTGCATCTTGCTGACCTTGGCAAGTGTACAGCTATTTTTCCCAAGTAAGATAAGATGCTTTTTAACCATCTTCTTCAGTAAATAAGGCAGAAAGATGGGAACATGTCTTCAGAGACTTCCAATCTCCTCGTTGCTTGCACATATTTATAGACTATTTTTATTTAAGACAGCACAGAAAACAGAAAAAAAGGATTCTATTCTTGGCTCTGGGTAGCTGTGGGTAAGATACTTTGTGATGTAAATACTACAAAGGACAACTAAGGTCAGTGTTCTGCTAGCCCTGCTCCTCATCAACAGGGAAGAACTAGTGGTGAGTATGGCCATAGATGGTAGTTTAAACATGGTGAGTCTGCAGGATCTGGAGGAAGGCTTGAGAAGGTGGTTCCCAAGTTATAACAGTGGACTTCAGGACAACAGACTAGGTCAGTAGAAACTGCTATGCAGACTCCCTTGAAAATGGCTAGGAAAGGGGGAGGTGCTGTGGAGAGCTGACATACTTTTAAAGAGAACTTACCAAAGAGCAGCAGAATAAATGCTGTTTGTGCAAAAAACAGCAAGAACTCCACCAGGTCTGCTTGGCTGATCAAGAAATTTCTTGATGAACTAAAATGTTGAAAGGGAGCATGCACAAAATGGAAATAAGGAAAAGAAACAAAGGAAGAGCATAAAAGCTTTGCTTGTGCTCTAAGGATGAAAGAAAAAGACCAAAGCCCAGCTGGCACTAAGACAGAGAAGAATAATAGTAGTGAGAAGGGAATCCACAGGTGTGCCAGTAGTAGAATCAGGTTCAGAGAAAATGCAAGCCCACTGCTGGAAACAACCTAAAAAACTGGAAACAACTTCAGGCAACAGCCAACCCATCAGCAGTGAGGAAAAGGCTGAAGTGCACGATGACTCCTCTGTATCAGTTTTCACAAGCAAAGACCACTCCAGGCAACTGTGTATTGACATTGCTTGGAAGGGAGAAGGGGAGCCAAGTGTGAGGAAGAATGAGGGAGCCAAGAGTGAGGAAGAAGTATCAAAGAGTGATACAAGGTGCTACTTAGAAGACTTTGATGCTATCAAATCCAGTGGACCAGATAGGATGCACTTTAGCATATTATAAGTGTTAGCTGATGTGTCTGAGCAAGGCCTCTGTCTCTCATACATGAATAATTGTGACTATTAAGAGGAGGTGCTGGTGTCTGAAAAAGGCTAATGTTTTCCCCATCCTCAGGAAAAAGCACACAGGAGGAGCTGAAGAACCATGAGCCAGTCAGGCCAGTCAGGTTGTAGGCTGATATGAACTGGACTAATCTGAGGGTCAATACTAGAATTTATATTGCTCTCTACAGCTTGCTGAGGAGGGGACATGGAGAGGCAGGTGATATCTGATGATAGAATGCTTAGGAGTAGTTCAAAACTGAATATTACAAAGCCTTTATTTACCAAGAAACACTGGAATTACAGTTGGTGGCCCAAGCTTATTGGTTTTTAAGTAGCATTTAGACAATGCCCGTAATAACATTTTCAATCTTTTGGTCAACTATGAAGTGGGCAAGCATGTGAACTAGATGATCACTGCAGACCCCTTTCAACTTAAATATTCTATTCTGTTCTGGTCTGGCCACGTCTGATATGGTCTGGTCTGGTCTAGTCTAGTCTAGTCTAGTGTTGGCAATATTGTGCTTCTTGTGAGAGGCTGGATCTCCAGACCTCCCTTCCAGTCATCTCCTCTGTGATTCTGGGATCCCTCTGTACCACAGTTTCCATGTCTCTAAAATAGTGATAAAAGGCTTATCTTCTTTGGAAAACAGTTTAATAGCTACTAATGGGAAAAGACAAGTAAGTGGAAGACATTAATATTAAAATAACCAGATACATGTATCAATATAGCTAAACTCAATGACAACTTTTAATTCAGTATATACCTGTATTTTTTTCCACCATAAACTGTGTTTTTAATGAGAATGTTTCAGGCTGAAATGTGGAAATTTAAACTTAAAGGGTGGGCAACATGATATTTTGGCAATTTCAACCCCAGCAGATTTTAAGTGGGAAATTTGTCCAAAATTCCAAAATAAGAGCGATTAAAAGAGGTCAATCCTAGATTTCCTTTACATTCAGTAAAAAAAGAGATTTTGCTAGAGCGTGATTCATCTGACTTATTTTAGACATCTACTGTACGCCGAGATGAATTACTTCTACTAATGCCAATTGCTTTACAAAGACTACAAAAGGAGTCAAGGGTGACCAGCTCCTGTGAAGAAGTCTACATTTAGCTGCCTACATCTTACCCAAACACAAATATTTTAACTCATTACTAATAGCTATTTCCATTTTGACTGTTATCTATAGCAAAGTATTGTTGAATTTTATGGAATATGAGTCCTGACATTTGCTTTGTGGCCCTCTGAAAACTGGACAGTGTTCCAAAATCATTAAAGTATGCAACCTCTGAGACTTGGGGATGCCTCAAGTAATCAGCACATGCTGAAGAAGAACAGGAATATTACAAAAGCTATGCTGACTTTACTTTGAGGAAATTATTGTATCAGATGACTTCCAGAGATCCTTTCTAATCTAGATTATTCATTATTCCATGATTCTGTGATTAGCCTTCGTGAATTTGGGTTTTTTGGGTGTTTTGTGGTTTGTTTGTTTGTTTGTTTGTTTTTTATAAATTATTTATACTTTAAGCCTCCACAATATCTCAATGCAATGACTTATGCAATGTGATTAGGTTTTATGAAAAGCAATCAAAAGAAACCGAAAGAAGTGTAATGTTCTGTTTATTTTAAATCTGTTGTCTGACCATTTAACTGAATTCCTGCTTTCTGAGTTGGTTACTGCACCGCTTCAAAAATGAGGTAGGTTATACAGTATATGCTAGTGCGGCTGGCATTGACTGTTGCTAGGGAAGTTAGTTTGGAACAGTTTTCTTAGAAAGAAGAAAATATTTAGCTTTCTGAACTTTTCTTTCACTGTATTTACAGAGAAGGACAAAAATCTCAACAATAACAAGAAAAATAACAATAGAATAAGAAAAATAATTTCCCCAAAAGTGGTTTGGATCAATCAAAGTAGTTTACTTAAATTTCACGTTTTTTACAGTACATACACTACTTTAATAGAAATGTCTTAATGACACCTGGAACTTTCCTTTAAAGCATTATGAAACAGGAGGCACTGGCAATCAGAAAAGTAGAATCAACAATTTTTTGTCAACTGAAACTTTATTGAAAATGTAATGTTCTTATCTTAAGGAATTTATGTTATATAATAAAAAACCAAAAGAAAATAAAACCAAGCAAACTCTAACAAATCCAAAAAATAATAATAATAGCAATAATAATAAATACACTGTCCAGAAATTGCTACTTTGCTTTAGTTGCTGGGTATAAGAATCCAGCACAATTCATTAAGGTATTGCTCCTTACTAAAGTCTTCACACAGTTTAAATTTCATTTTGGTGTGAAGAAAATCCATTTTAAATAATACTTACAAAAAAAAAAAAAAAAAAAAAAAAGAACTGTCTTATACAATCAAAAATAGAGGAAACATATCCCTAATGAAGATCTTATTACACTGAGAAAAGTCTTTTGGAGAACAGAGTAGCTGAGCAGGGAGCTGTGCAGCAGCCAGCTACGGAGAAACCAAATTAACGCTAATTATATTACAGCTTGCTGTTGTTCGATCAGTGTGACTTCACCAAAGGAACTAGGCAGCGGTGTCACTAGGTGGCACAGTTCTGACACATTTACAGATCATTACCCAGCGCTAATGTCACTTCGCAGGGCGCAGGGCTGGGGGAACAAGGGGGTCTCCGAACATCACTCAGATGTGTGTGATCTGTGAGTGGAAACTGCCTATCGTCTCCCGACGGGTAAGAGATCCAAGCTGAGCTCTGTCAGCCGGGCTTGAAATTAACAGCAAGAAGTTGAGCATTCTGCAGAAATGGTGGTTAAATCTAAATGCAGCTGGGAGATAAAGGGGGGAAAAGGGTATAATGTTCAGTAAACACTTGCTGACTTTCTAAGTCCTCAACGGTCAGGTTGGGTGAAGTGGTCTGTTGGACAGTTATGGCTCAGAAATGCTGATTTCTTCAGACAGCAAAAGGGTCGACCTCTGCCATCCATCTCTGACTTGAAAACCCATTTGTCAAAATCAACTATTACACCTCATTCATCCGATAACAAGCGAAGTGTGATCTCTCACTCCTGACTCCATCGCATACCCTTCTCCTTGGTGCTACCACATTGCTCAAACCCTGTTGCCGGATATAAAACAGAAGGATAGGAGGTGGCTGCTCCTGAAGGCTCTACAGCCTCTTCAGATTTCCTGACAGTCCTGCTTGAAAAACAGCTTGAATCCAGTTTCAGTTACTCATAATTATTTACACCAACCTTGCAAGAAAATATGTCTTGGCCTCCTCCCCACATTTCCTTTGTTTGCTTGCAGACCTTCCATACAGAACTGAGTCTCAAAAGCCTCAACTTTTCCATTTTTACAGCTTGAGTACATATTCAGTATCAGGATGAAGTCATAATAAATATGTTTTTAAAAGATTGAAAAGGGACAGATAAAAATAACAGAACGCTAAATTGGTTTTCCAGTCACCACACCTGATTTTGCCAATCTGTTGGTCACTCTTTACGTAAAAAAATTAGTTTCTCAAGATTTTATCAAAGGCTGATGAATGATTAATAGCAGGAATAAGTGTTCTATGGATTTAAGACTTCTGAATTATAAATGGCTATAAGTGCACTAATAGAGGATAATAGAGAGAGTGATATCTCCATTATTTACCCACTAGGCATGGCAAAAATGGGTTAATCTTTAATAAAGGTGATCTATTAATTAGCTGTGACCCTTTACAAAGGATGTGCCTTTGACATGAAGGTATTTCTATGGAAATCTATGTGGTTACCTTCTAGAATCCTCTCGAGAAACAAGGGGATATTTCTCTCAGGTACTGACAAAGTTGTAGCTGGCAAGTTTTATTTCCAGCAGCAAGGAAACCATTGTAGTGCTTTGGCTCTCAGCCAGGACTGCCAGCAACAACAGGAACATGTTTGGGTTTTGGGTTTTTTTTCCTAAAGAAACCATATTTTCATTAAATAACTTTCCAGGAGGTGACTGGCAGATTTTAAGGGGCTGATGGCTCCAAGCTGTCAACTTACTTTTAAAGTTCCTTAGTAACTACTGCTTTGCCCGGGGCTGTTATCCAATTAACAGGAATTTATACTGAAGGTTTGTTATGTAATGACTATGTGCATGACCATTACATGGTATCAAACCTACAACCTGTAGACCTAAGGGCATAAATTGAAAAAAACTTCAGGATTTGATTCCAAAGGGATGAACAAGAGTGCCTAATTTAGGGCTGTATATTTCCCATAAGGATGGTCAGATGCCTCCAAATGGCAACCCAGAAAGCATTTATGCTTAGTATGTGAGAAGTTAGCAGCAAGTGAAGGTGTTTTTTACTCCGGAGACTAGAGGTCAGTTCATCTTCAGATTGGTATTGTTCAAACCACATCTGCTGTGAATGTGCTGTAATCTGGAGGCCCTTGAATGCTCTTTTAGCAAATATAAATCATCCCAACAATTGAAACTGGACCAAAGTATGGCAAAGAGACAGTGTGCCATGGATGAAGTTCATCTGTTTACACTTGGATTCATTGCAGACAGAGCTCTACATATATCTGTCTGTTGAGAGATGTAATAATTCTGGGGTACGTTCTTCTGAAGAAGAAAGGGTCATCTGAAGAAGAAAGAAATGCACCTGAAGGGTAGCCACTCTTCTCCAAAGGCAGCCTAGACAGCAAGCTTGAATGCTTCTCTGAAGTTAGAGGTGATGATATTTATACAGAAACATAGTTGGATGTGATGATACATCCATGTATCATCATGCGTGTTGTGTTAGATAATCCTGAGAATGCAAATAATTTGTGGGGCAGAATTAAAGGATCGTCTGTACCAGCTGAATACTCTAACTATGGCCTGATATTCTGGGGTTGATTGTCGGTGCCAGCCATAAATTACTCATGTGGCCTTAAGCTACTACACAGATTTGTTTCTCTAGTGCTGCTAATTCAGGGCTTGACAGTGAACAGGGAATGTCTGGGTATTTTTTCTTAGCTCTGGGAGATCATGGATCAGCAGCCAAGTTTGGAAACAGAAATCTCAAAATTAACCCCTATACCAAATCTCTGAAACACTTTTAATGAGATTTCATTATTCTGATGTAAATGTGTGCTCTATATACATACGCATATCACTCTGTGTGTGTGTGTGCTTGCTCACACATATGCAGGCATGCATCTATATATATAAATACATAGAAATACATATATAAATTTGAGGTTGGACCTATCTGTTTCATTTATTCTAATGCAGCTCCAAGCACAACAGGGTTTCAGGTCATTAGTGCTTACATGTGATCACAGTACAAATATTAAATACTAATAATTACTGAGTCTTTCAGACAACTGAACAGTGTCAATATCAGAACCTTTTATTTAAACATTTAAAGTAATTATTTTTATCCTTTACACAAGCTCAAGGATTTGTTTTAATTCAGGTCTCTCTTGTAACTGGCTCCCTCTTCACATTCTTCCCTACCTGTCTTCAAGTTGTTGGGTTTTTTTTTGTCCTCTCTTCTCTTAATCAAAATTAGAAAGAGATTGTGTGTGTCTGTTAAAAAAAGAGGGGTTTGGCTAAAAATAGTTCCCCAAGCCAGGATATATTACAGCAAACTGCTTTTGCCTCTGGATGTTAGTGGAGTTTCCTTTGTTGTCTTCTTTGATTGTTTCATTTATATGGCAGGTTAGACAACAGCAGACTCCTGTTATTGCCTTTTCTCAGCGGTGATTCTTTCTTTCTTTATTTTTTTTTAAGGCTTGGAGCCCCTGAGGACAGTCACTCCCTAACCACAGCTGGTGACAGGAGGAGGGTTTTTGTGCGTTCGATACTTAGAGCTGAGAGCTGACTGGTGAGAAGATTAACAGCAACGCTATTAAGTGGGATACACTGCCTCCATTTTTAAATTGCCTAGGCCTTTAATAAAAGGAGAGAGAGGGAAAGGGAGACAGAGAGAAGTCTTAACAGTATAACATCTTCTGTATGTTCGCAATCCATTTCGCCAGATGCTAAATTACTTTCTTTCCCTTCCCCCCTCCATGCACCCGCTCCACTTTCTCTGCGTCTGGTGTCTAATGCAGCTTCTTATTGCTTGGAAAGGAGTCCTTGATTCAAATTGCAGAGGTGCCCTGTTACAAGGGAAGATTAGTGACCCAGGCTTCTGCAATAGAGTGTTCCTATGTGAATCCCAATTTCTCAGTCCTTGGGCTGTTTTGGAAAGGTTTTTTTCCAGGAACTTTGCATCATTAGCTACTTTCTGACCTTCCATTAGTCTTCTGGCTAGTACTGTCAGAGCAGGAAATGAGGATGAGCAGATCTCTAAGATGGAAAGGAAGAATTTGAGAAACTAAACTTTTTCAGGGCATTCAAATAAATTACTCAGGAATATAGATAGGAAGCTAGCTCCCAGGACTCAAGTTAGAATATGGAAAGGACTGGAAAAGGTCACTTCTCTTTTACTGGGCACAGAGTAGTCATCTATGCCCCTGAACACTGGTGTTTTCTAAATCTAACATCTTCCTTTATACGTCTGCTATTCTGACAGAGTTATGCACTATTTCCAAGTTGGTCAGATGCCTAGAAATCAGGAATTCCGGTGTTAAGGAAATATGGGAAAGGAGGAGCTGGTTCCTTGCCCTGCCACAGGCTCTGTGAGCGACCTTAGAAATTGAATATCAAGAGATGCACAACTCTCACCTTGGTACAGGTAATTTCTGGTTTTAAAATTCTAGAATACCATGAATAATCTTCTGGCTACATTCATACTAAATGGTTCCTGAGCATTCTCATGTACATTAGACCTTGGTCAGTTGTATTGCTAAATAGTTGTGCTTCCTCAGGTATGCCTCCAAATGCTCAGGCACAGCTTGGAGGTTATCACAAATCTGGGACAATTTCCAGAAGGCAGTCTGATGATGGTCATCTTCCACCACTTCAAGCTTTCAAAATCTACTTTACTGCCTAATTAAAGCTTTGGTAATGTAAATCCTTACTGTTTGCATAAGTAATGCCAGCAGCAAAGCTCAGATTATCTGCAACAAGACCTTATGAATCATAACTTGCCTGGTGAAGGAAAAACCCAAGTCACGACTAACACCCACTGCTCCTTTTCTGTGTGGCTGTGTTGCATTAGAAGCAAGAACTAAGCTATAGATTAGACTTAATAATGACAATAGCAATCCAGAAAGTAATTTTGCTCATATTGTCCATTATTAATACTGTCCAATTTGGAGGCCTTATCTCATACTTTTCTCAGGCTTCCCAGCCCTTGGATCATCTTTGGAGCCCTTCCCCAGTCTGTCCATATTATTTTTGTAGAGTGGAGACCAAAACTGAAAACATTATTCCAGGTGTGACAAGCACAGAGTAGAACAGGATAATTACATCTTTATCTCTACTGATGATGGCCTTGTTGTTGTTCCATCAGCATCCTGTTGGTTTGCTTTACCACAGGAGCACCCTGTTCACTCCTATTGAGCTTATGTCCTCCAGGACCCTGAGGTCCCTTTTCACAGAGGTGCTCCCCAGTCGGGTAGATCCCAGCCTGTGTTGCACTCCTGGACTATGTTTTTCTAGGTGCAAGACCTTATACTTGTTTTTGTTAACCTATTCTATGGTTGAGCTCCATAAGATTTTTGTTAGCCCACTCTTCCAGCTTGTCCAGGTCTTCCTGCAGGGTGTCTCTCCCTTCCAAAGTGTCCACTTCCCCAACCAGTTTGGCATCATCAGCAAATTTTATCAGCGTGCACTTGATCCCATCATCCATATCACTTATGAAGACATTAAACAGCACTGGGCCCAATGTCAGTCTCTGGGAGACCCCATAAGTGACTGGTTGCCAGGCCATCAGCTCCCTTGCCCACTGCACAAACCACTCACCAAGACTGTATAGGAAACTCAACAAGACTGTACAGGAAACTGTATCAAAAGCCTCGAAGAAATCCAGGTAGACTAGGTATACCTATATTTTCTCATTTGTTTTATCCATCATTTTCAGTGATGGATATTCCACAGCTTCACCAGGTACTCTCTTCCGTTCAGAAAGATTTTGAGTTCATTTTTGGAGGGACGAAGGGAGGTCACTGCTAAATGTAAGTTTCCTCGCAAAACATTGAGTGCATAATTTCTTTCTCGTGGGCTATAGAATAAAACAAACTACTCTTTAAAAATTACAGAGCTGTTAAAAAAAATTAAAGTTCTAAGTAAAATTTATGTTTTTGAAGGAAGCATGTAGATTTTTTCTTGGTGTTACTTTATTTCAGAATGTTTCCACCATGAAAATTTGAATGAAAAATGTTTATTTTGCTTTCTTCATCTTTGTTGTTTTAATGACAACTGGAAAATGGAAAAGAGAGACTACTATAATTATTTCTATACCAGCATTTGCCCACAGGAAAAAAATCCATCCAACCAACCAACCAACCAAAACAAAAAATAACAAAAAAAAAAAAAAAACAAACAACCAAAAAAAAAAAAAAAGAAGAAACAAAACAATAACAACCAAAAAATAAAACACCCAAACCCAAACGACAAAGGATATCTGAAGTGAAAATTTCAAAGGGGGGCATTCCAAAAGAAACCCATTCCTCTTTTCTTGTTGGCTTTACTACAAACCCATATGCAGTCACACCCCAGCCCTGCAAGTACTGACATATATACCTGGTTTCAGAAAAGATGGAGATCTTGTTCTTGAAAAGGATGAGTCATGCATGCAATAAAGTATGTTCAAAAGTCTAAGCAGTATCAAAACCCCAAGCAGTTACATTCTGGCATCTCTTTAGGACCAAATTTCATCACATTCACTTCCATTTATTAAGTGCTTTGCTGGGGAAGAAATATTGCAGGTATTCTAGTCAAGTCTAGTCTTATCATGGTGTGTTTGAAAGCCTTCCAGTACTCCTTAGTGCAATATGAATAACATCAATCAATTTTTGTTCTCTCAACATGCCTCTGTTGGAAGAAGCATGAGTGTGGGGTTTGTTTTGTTTTGTAATTTTCAAATAACACTACACACATGTTCATGTGCAAATACCTACAGGTTTGTGTTAAAGAATATAAAGCAGAGACCTGCAGTGCTGATCTGAATGGAAAAAAGTGAAGTTTAAGGTGACCCTGTCTATCTTTGGGTGTCCAGTCCATATTTTGAGGGCTGCACCCTTAGACCTCAGCTTCCACTAGATTAAATATAATCTCTAAAGGCGGCACAAAGAAAAGCTCTTATGTTATAGTTGCTGATGTGATAGTAGAAGGAATTAAGGTGCTAGATTCAAAACACAACCCACGACTCTGCTGAGCCATTTTTATGCTGATGGACATCATTTTACTCAAAGTGGGGAATAGCAAGGAGATTCACAGAAGATTTTTATAAAATACTGCCATGGCATCAAGGATTATCCTGTGAAGTATTTAAAATAATGGTCTGATTTAGAAATACTTTGGTGACTTCAATTTCACTGTTTCCTTGCTTAGGAGCCTCATTTTGCAGCCTGCAAATATGATGTCTTATGTCTCTTTGTGTTCTCTTATGTGAAGAGGGTTTGGTATTCAATACTAATGTGATTCTGTGTCTGTGTCTATTTAGAAGAGAAAGGAAGAGAGCAAAACAGTAGCTAATTTTAAAAAGAAGTCTATTTTTTTTCCTGAATCTGATCCCACATTTTCTGCAGGAAGAATCAAAAACTACTACTACTGGCAATAATGACCAACATAAAGCATAACGCTGCTCAGGTCTTGGTTCATGAGATGGGTAATTGCCAAATTCTATCCTGGGTCAAGCAGCAGCCCAAGGTCTAATGTTAGAGTCTATGTACGAGAGAGCTAGCCTTGTCTCAAGACTAAGTTTAGAGAAAGTTTTAAACGCATGGGGGAAATTTAAAGGGACCACTGAGGTCACTGAGTTTACTTCTGTGAAACTACAAAGGGAGTATGGAAAGCTAAATGATCCACTTATTGTTCTTCCCACTTGACAGACTTAAAACACTTTACAAAAAGCCTGAAAGAAGCTATAACTTTCTACAGTACAGAAAAAAAAAAAAAAAAAAAAAGCAGGAGACAAGTCATGGCTGATAGCCTGAAGTATCAGTTCATTTCTTAGCTGAGATTTCAAGTAGCAGTAAGCTTGAGGGCAAGTTCTCTGAGGAGCAGGGACATATACACACTCTCTGTCACAGAAAAATGGCCACATCAAGTGACCAGATTAAAAGCTGGAACCAAACTTTCTTTCAACATCATCTTTCCCTGAATGTTTCAGATATGCAGATGTACAGTCCTACTGCAGTTTGCTGGAATGTGGTGCCTGGGGATAAAATTCACATAGACCACTGCTGAATGCACTGTTGATATTGTGAAAACAGATGGAAAATTTGGGACTTCCTGGGTGACCCTTTGCACCTACGTGTGGGTGCTGGTACCCTGTGGCCAGCCTGCAGTGGAAAGAAGAGGTCAAATCCCTGTGTGTAAAGAGCTGCAGCAGAGAGCAACATGGACAGCAGCAGACCACTACAGGCTAGAACAGTCCTGGGAGAGTGATCTAATGAAGCTGTACTGTCTTGGCACCTATATCCTAATATGAAAGGGGTAGGAGACCCCTTTTCCCACCATAAGTGCAAATACTGTCAGAAAAAGAAAGACTCAGGTATCCAATGTAATTTCATATGGTAGATGCTGGAATATTGCCCCAGAGCACCATCTTTTAGTCCATGCCTAAAATTAGAATCTGGACCATAATAGCAAGTTTATACCTTTAAAACATCATGTATCATTAGTGAAAATGAACAGCATATCTTTAAAAAACAAAGGGAGAGAAGGAAAAGAATCTTTTGACAAAGTCACTTCTCAGAGGACTCAGCAGGATCTGATGAAGCCCTGCCTGCTTTAAATGACAAAAGTTGGGGGAAGCTATCAGCCAGAAACACACTCACACTGGCAGCCAGGTTCAAGCCTGTTTCCCCTTCCTTATTGCAAAGCCTTTGTCCTCTTCCCAGAAGCCTGCCTGCAGGCAACATCCAGCTTTCTAATAAAGCAGCTCCTTTGTCAATGACAGTAATGATTATCTCCTACAGCTGCCCGTGGTGTTGCATTTTGTAACACAATTTGGCCGCCTTTGGCCCCGGTTAGTTCTATTTAACGTACTGCAGGGGGTTCACTGTTTGATCTCTAATTGATATAATTGACTGGGAATAATCAGGCCAGCTTTATAGATTTTTATTGATAGCTAATTTTCCTTCATCCATTGTTTAATTTGATAAGACTATAACCTAATTTATTGCCACTCTGATAGGGATCCATTACCCTTTTGACAAATGCTTCTGGGGCCCACTTGTCAGCAACTGATTTGAAAGAGCTGTTAAGCCTACAGAGCCCATCATTAGTTAATGGCAGTTTAGAAAGCTAATGGCATTATAAATTAAGATCAATAAGTACATGGAAATTACAGTTGTTCAGCAAGACACCACTATATTATTAAACAAACATAATCCTGTACCTTTGGTTAATGCACACAGAGGGAGCTTCCAAGTGAGTTTCAGAGCTGAATAAAGCCAGGTGATTAGCAAAGGAAGAGCCCTTCTCTGGTGCTGGAATTGCTCGACTAATTCCTAAAGGATCTTTGCAAGAAAAGAAAGAAGCCAGCACTGCTTTATTTTGCTGTATAAGCAACCCGAGGCTCCAGAACACCCCTGCACAAAACAATATCCCTCTCGCTTCATTGGGTTTTGATCTGCTCCAGCAACACTTTCAAATGCATAATACAAAATCAGCAAAGGAGAGGCTCCTGGATTTATCCCAAGGATAAAGAAAAGCAAACATAGTATCTCTCGATACTTCTGCATAGCTTCTTCTTAATTCCTCACAAGGCTTGATTGGCATTGAGTGATGTTTGATCATTTTGGGCTAAAGCAAGCTGATGTGCATGTTGACGTTTTTCCCACTGAGGCACTGTGATCTAATGAATACAGCAAAGAACAGGATGTCAGAAAGCCTGGAGTCAGCTTTGGCTTCACGACTCACTAGGTATAGGACATTGAAGTAGTGACTTAATCTCCTACACCTTTTTGCAAGTTCTCTCTCTCACAGCTGCCTAGGTTGAGGGTTAGGCAGTTGGGAGCAAGTCTATCTTATTCTGGGTTTACTATGGATCAACTTCAGTCATTTCTCTAGATCTTGATGCAAAAGAAATAACTAGTGCTGGAGCAAGTACAGGGCAGAAGGGATAATATAGAGGAAGAACAGTAGCGAATCCAGCAATAATCTAAGATCTGCGTGACTTGCAGAACATACCTTCCCACCGATCACCTAAGATGTCTATGCCAAATGCATTGCTCTGAATGCTCTCATTGACTCTGTTTATCCAAGTTGTTTGTTGTCCAGTAGATAGTTTGTCTAATCAGAGTAGGAATGGACAGCTGAGGATGTCACATACTCAAACATCTTCCTGCCTTCTGAGAGGGTTTGAGCTTTTCACCATGGGTATATCTGATCCTGTTTTGAAGTAGACCCTCCCTTGAAACTGATCCTGGATGACTCTATTTTTTATCACAGTGTATTCAATTTAACTGGCACCAGCTTTACTTTGCTTCATATGTGTGATGTAAACAGTAGAAGTTCATAAGTGAATCCAATGTCCTTTCTTTGGGGAGAGCAACCTCTGTCAAATGAATGGGATGGACAGCTGAAGGCAGCTGGCAGATCTACCATCCACTTTAAATCTGCAATTGTGATGACTGCAGAGCTCCACCAGCAGTGGACTGGTTCCAGGACCTGCTGCTTGACTTTAAGTCCCACTTCGGTGCTAATTGGATGCAGTGGGCTTTTGTAAGTCTTAAATTTCTTTTCACACTAGTTGAATTCTGATGAAAGTCTAAAGACCTATTTAGAATAACCTTCTAATTTTCAGAAAGAACCAGGATCCACTGCTTCAGCACAATCCTTACCCTGATCAACCTTGCCTTCTGTCACTACAATCTCATTCAGACATGACTGGTAGGTAAATCCTAGTGATCTAGATACTAACTTCTGATGTATTGAAGTCCTTACGACTATGTAATTTCATTTTTAAGACAACGAAGATAAGACAAACTACTAAGTTTGTCAACAGCTCGTCCATATTGACAGCAAGTTTGACTGATTTACAGGTAATCAGCTTATTGGGTAGAAAGACTATTGGGAATTTTAGTTGTTTCCTTAATGAAATAACAGTTCTGCAACCAGAAGTTATTTACAGTGGGCATATTCCTAGCAATAAGGATGAAATATTGTGATTCGGTTTGTCCTTGCACAAGGTTGTGTTATGTCAAAGTGCTGACCCAGAAATAAAATTTATTTCCAAAGTTCAGCTTACATTACTCAGGCATCTCAAAATTAAGAGTAAGCTCTAGAGGCAGAAGGAAAACAGGCAATGTCTATGTTAGTAATTAATCTGGACAAACATGATTGCATTTGTAGATTGAAACAATCCACGCTTTAGTCCTACCACCCATGCTCTAGTCCTGTCAAGAGTGATTTCACTTTGTTGTGTTTGTTCCAATTCCTATGCACAGTTAGAAAATATCAGGTGCAATTGTAGAGTTTATCTTGCGGTTTAATTTCATTTGAAAATAATCCTGTTTATACGCTCTGAGACCAAATAAACCAATGAATTGTATTGAACTGGAGTGCATTAAATGGAGATGATCAAGAGAGTCACAGCAAAAGGGCACTCCAAATTCCCAGACAAAAATTTCTGATATATATTGCTATTTTAGGCTCTGATAGATAGTCATATGATTTCAAATTGCCCTCTTGAAGAGATTTATTTCTTTCCATTAACTATAGGAAGAGCTTAGATAACTGGATTGGACTTAGACATGTAATTTTTTGACACCTGTATTGTAGCAGATAAATATTCTAATTTATTTGGTAGAAACAATGCACTCAGAAAACTGAAGCACCTCTGTTATGGAGACAAGTTGAGAGAGCTGGGCTTGTTCAGCCTGGAGAAGAGAAGGCTCCCAAGAGACCTTAGAGCAACCTTACAGTACCTAAAGCAGGCAACAAATGGAAATGGACAGGTTGAGATCGGGCTTTGGGAAAACTATCTAGCTGAGGAGGTCTCTGCTCATTGAAGGGGGTGGGTGGGGAGGGGGTGCTAGGTGATCTTTAAAGGTCCCTTCCAATCACACTATTCTATGATTCCGTGATTCTATAATTGCTTCTCCTATTAATGCCACCACAGTAAAGTACAAAGCCAAGGAACCTCCACCATCTTTACTTCTCCTGGACTTGAGACAATGAATTTGGCGCCAAGACAGTAAAAATGTGACTATTTATCCCCCACTGAAACAGAGTGAAGGCAAAAGCCACAGGGAGAAGCAGGGAATGGTGGTGGAAAGAGGAACTAAACTGCTTGTTCAATTGAAATAAAGCAGGCAAGATTATGAGACTCATGTACAATTCTCCATGGTCCCTAAAGTCTCTTGCGAAAAGGTAGAAATGAACTAATTTATTAGTAAAATCACATCAGGGGCAGTAATTTCATGTTAGTGAATTTACATGTAATAACATTAGATTTCCAGCCCTCCATATCAGCACACTGTGGCCCTCTTGGATGATGAATTAGCTGCCTAAAGAAAGATGATAGTTTGATTGTTTTCACAGTGAAAGGATCAGCATTTTAATTTCTTGCTTCTGTGTTTATTGCTTATTTGGCCCCTTGCTCAGCTTGTAAAAACTTGGCTAAATGGAAATGAATAAATGTAATTACTGCGGGTGACAGTGGTAATCTGTGTGGGTTTTTCATATTGCCTTTGCCAACGTTAATCTAATCACTAGAGAATATGTGTCACTGCACAAATACACTGACAGAAAGCAGAGTTCTCCANNNNTGCCAAAGATATGGAGACTTGAAGGAGTTTCTGCTCCTGGGGGTCTGTTGCTGGGACAATGCCTTTGTGCACTGCCTTATAGATGATGCATATCATCACCTTTATATACTATATAAACTACCCAGGACAAACAGCAGGGATGCAAACCAGTGCTGGAACTGAATGCAAGTTTTTCCCAAGCATTATTGTCTTGTGGATATTCAAGAGTCTTGGCAGTGGCTATGTGTGTTATGGCCAACCCTCAGATGATATATGCTCCTTACTCCTCTGCCCCTAAGCTCTGTCAGGTGTAAGCCTGTCTTATCCTGTGTATGGGTGGCATCGGCTTTGATGGAGCTGTATCTCTAAGAATGGACCGCTAGGTTTTTTTTTTTCACTGCAGCATGTAAAAAAATGTACATCAAAATAACAGACATGTTGCCTGAGGGTTTTTTGGGCAGTGCTCTGAAGAAACAGATCCGCTGCCTGACAAAGTGTGTAGATGTGAATTTGAGGAGATATCATCTCTGTGTTATTAATGGGCAACAGAAATTCAGAGGGTTTATTTGATTTTCCAGATATCACACATGAAGTAGGATTCAGCTCCAGGTCCAGACAAAGGCATTTGAATACATATACACTTGAATAGGTGTATAGATATGAATCTTCCATTCTAGTCAATGAAAATCATAAGGGATTCAGCTTCCTGTATAGTCACTTATATAGATACTTACTCTTAGCGCTATTTAAAGGTCCAAGAGGTTCCTTCACAGGCCTGGCAGACATAACACAAGACTTAGGGAATACTTACACTCTTCTGGTGAGACAGCTAGAAGTCAGGAACGACAACCCCCACCTACACTTAAGCAACAAAGACCAGAGGGTTATTCAGCTTCCCAAAAGTAGATGTCTGTTTCGGGGTAAGCTAAGTGCTCTCTCAGCTTCACAACTTGGATCCTCATTGACTATAATGAGTGCATATACATATCAGTTGTCCCTCTGTTGGCCATTTGAGATACCTCAGAGTACTCCGGCTGGCCTCTAGCTGACACTCCTAAAGAGCTGAAGGCTCCTATAATTTTATTCCTAGGTGGATATCTTTTATATTCTGGGCAGTCTCAAATGGCATCAGATGTCTAGATTTAGGCAACTGTGTTTATTAGTGCTTTTATCAATACTTTAATTTCTGATACCTTCACTGGATCTGAATCATGCCTAATAAATCTAGATTGAAATTGAGATACAAAGGATGTCCTGACTCCCAGCCGTGAACTCTAGCTGAATTAGGGTTAAACTTTATTCTCTTGATTGCCAATAATCTTTATTCCAGAGTCTCCTGAGTTGATTGTGCTTACATTAGGTGGAGTCAGAAACATCATAAACAGAAAATCTTTATTTAAGCTAAACCAAAAAAGTCTGAAGATTTTGTTCATATACTTCTGAAACTGCATATAGAGACTATGTATATACAGAGACTTACACTTGGGAGCATGCAAGGACCCATGTACATGAACATGTGCAGGTTACCATACAAATGCATGTCAGGTCTGGTGTGCTTCAAGGGTTGCTAAAGAGATCTCTAATTTCACAGTTTAATAATATTGCTGAAACTTTACTAATACCCCACAAAAAAAAAAAAAAAAGAAAAGAAAAAGAAAAAGAAAAAAGGAATAGAAAAAGAAAAAGAAAAAGAAAAAGAAAAAGAAAAAGAAAAAGAAAAAAAAGAAAAAGAAAAAGAAAGAAAAAGAAGAAAAAGAAAAAAAGAAGAAAAAGAAAAAGAAAAAGAAAGAAAAAGAAAAAGAAAAAGAAAGAAAAAGAAGAAAAAGAAAAAGAAAAGGAAAAAGAAAAAGAAAAAGAAAAAGAAAAAGAAAAAGAAAAAAAAGAAAAAGAAAAAGAAAAAGAAAAAGAAAAAG
>JBCJKH010040383.1:0-11829 GCA_039877255.1 Loriculus beryllinus | reverse complement strand
GTACCAGCCTACAGCTTAACTGCTCAGGCTTAGGCATCGCTGAGGACCAAGTGGCACTGACTGAGGGCAATCCATTGACTTTGATGGCTCCAGACATGCCACCTCCCAGGCATTTGGCCTGTTAATTGCATTTAACAATGGTGGAGCCCTGCATGATGTGGTCCAAGCTTCAAGATATCAGCCCACAATCATTCAGAACAGCCTGGAGGCAGTGCTCTCACACACTAACACACTAATGAGACATAAGGAACAGAGCTGGTTGGACAGTTGGCACTGTTACTTCTCCCTTGAAACTCACCTGTCCTTGGTGCTTCTTCCTGCCTGATGAAACAGTATGCTGGAGGCTGGGTAGCTTGACCTCAAGGTCTTGAAAGGTCTAAATGCCCTTCTCCCACTTCCTCATGTTCCATTGAAACACCATGCAGAACAGAGTGCAAAATTCGCAGCATCAGTGTGCTAGGAACAGGAAATGTGATGGAGCATCCCGGGATGGGAGTGTGCTGGCTGAGAGCAGCATGTCTGATCCCAAAGTGCCAGGTCAGAGCTCTTTTGGTTGGTGCATCTCATAGTTCTGGATCATTAACAGACCAGTAAGTAATGTCCTTCCTGGAGCCGAGAGCTGTTCTTAACCTCCAGTCCCTTACTGTGGAGCAGCACGGCCCAGGGATTTGGAGGGGATCTGTTCAGCAATGCCTGAGGCTGAGCTGTGATTTAGTGTGTGGTGCCCCTGCCCATGGCAGGGGTTGGAACTGCTCGAGTCAACTACTCCTATAATAATGTGTGGGACCTGTGCTGGAACAAAACAACAGCAAGATCCTCTTTGACTCTGGCACCAGGGCCCAGTGCTGTGTGTGCTTTGCCTGGAGAACAGCCTGTTCCACTGCCCTGGAGAATCCAAGGAAAACAAATCTTCTCCCAGGGCCGTTCTACTTAACCTGCATAATGGCACCGCTGTTGCTGATCCCAGTGAGGAACACGTTATCGTTGACTTGCTGGCAGAGATGTGAACTGTTGTTTATTGGAAATAAACCCAAACCAAACCGCTTAAAATGCTTTGCAAACGTGGCGTGAGGGCAAGGCTTGGGAAGAGCAGCTCCATGATAAATTACCTTTGACAGTGCTTACAGCACCCCTCCCCTGCAACAAACACTTCATAACAGATAGAAACTGCAGTTCTCTCATTACTGGGAGGAAAGAGAGATTTCAGAGAGCCCCCGAGCAGTCAGCTCTCAGGGGTTCACTTCCTGGGCTCCTCTGACCCCAATTATTAAACCAATTTTTCAACAAAGCCACGGTTTGGGCGACCTTCAGCAGCTTCCACCAGAACCAAAACTTCAGACACACTTGGTGAAAGCAGTGAAAAGAAGGGGGGGGGGGGGTGGAAATAAAGGAAATTAGAAACGTGGAAATGTAATAACTTTCCATTATGCAAATTTGATTTAATCAGGGATGGAGCTGAAGTGCAATAAAAACATACTTTCATTAAGTTTATGACTTTCAGACTCCATAGTACCCCAGAAATGTCAATTATGAAGTTACCATAGTGATACATGGCTACAGCTTCAAAGTGATCTGTTTCCTCACCAAGCGCTGGACCAAGACCTGGTTTCTCAGCTCCTTAAGTTGGTAAGACTCAAATGGCAAGTGTCTTTGGCAGCGTAGATGAGTCTTAAACCTTAAGCTCTGCTCAAACCACCCGCACTGTGGGACTGACAGAATAATCCTTCTGGTCATGGGTGGGATGTATGAGGCACAGATTTAGTGCTCAGTTGCAGTTGTGCAGTCCTGGAAGCAGCCCGTGAGGGCCCTTTCATCAGGTAGGGTAGAATGGGGTGTGTTTGGCCTGGCTTGCAGGATGTGGGCTGAGAGCACATGGTGGTCCCCTCAGCCTGAGTGTCGGGTGCTGGGACGTGCCCTCAAGTGTATGGCACAGTGCTCTGGCTGGTGCCAGACCTCCTGCAGAGGTTTCATAGAAGCCTAAGATGGTTTGGGTTGGAAGAGACCTTAAATCTCATCCAGTTCCAATCCCCTGCCACAGGCAGAGACACAATATCCTATCAATATGCTTAGTCCTTTCTTAGGAAGTGTCTAAAGTCTTCCAGATCTCACCATTCCTGATGGAAACCCCCAAATTCTCCCCAAGATGTGACAGAGCATCAATGCAAAGATCTTGGGCATGGCAAAACTGACAATGGACACCACCTAAAATGTGTTTCTGCAACCAACAGATGAAGAAAGGGCCCAAGACTGACTCATTTGACAATTTCAGACAGAAAAGCAAAGGCAAACAGTAGGATGTGCCATTTTCCCCAGCAGGCTTCCCAGAATTGTCCTGCTATTACAGAATGATGCTGTTGAAACAGAGGAATTCAGGGTGCCTGGGTCATTCTGAGTGCTCTGAGCTGGTGGCTGCAATGGTGAAGCACTGCTTAGCTCATGGTGCTTCATCTAGGCAAAGCCCTGCAAGTCTTTGCGAAGCAGCTAGAGTCATTGAGGAAAGCAGTAGAATGCATTGACAGTATTTAGTGGAACTTGGTGCATAGAAAGGTGTGTTACAGCAGTTTGGCCTCCTTCAATGTAAACTTCTCATTTGTATGTAAGTTAGTGCACATGGGGAGAGGGATTGACCCTTTGACCTTGTTCTGGGATGGAACAATTAAAGGACATTTCAGTCTGCTATATGGAGAAGGAATGAAAAGCCAAAATAAAGGAGTGGTATGTGGTATATTCAGTTTGAGATGGAGGGCATGATGCTCTATCAATCAGAAGGCAAACATACCTTTACCATGGGATTTGAAGGCCAATAGACCTATAGCATCTGAACATAAGACACACCAGTGTTCCCCCTATTATTTTTCCTTTTGTTGTTTTGGGTGTTTTGGGTGTTTAGGTTGGGGTTTCTCTGGTTCTGTTTTGCTCAGAAAGCTGGCCCCACCACTGGCAGGAACTTCAACAATAACCCAGCTGGTTAGTGTATTTCTCACTGGTACAAATTCAAGCTGGTAGCCTTAACTTGCACTGTAACTGCCAATCTCTGCTTGGATCAGCTTAATGGTAGGTCAGGCAAGCCAAATCAGCATTTGGTGCCACAGAACAGCATTGCATTCCAAAGGGAAGTAGGGTGAAGTGTGCTGCTTCCTCTTTGATGGCATCCTCATCCACCGCATAGGAAATTCAGCTTCTGAGCTAGAATGTGATTCAGGAGTCCAGCTGCAGACCTGGTGCTGTGAGTAAAGTCTCTGAGGTGAAGTTATTGCTAACAGAGCAGTAATGCATCTGACCCCTCTGCAGCTAAAGCCGCCTTTCTGCAGGAGGGAGGGTTAGGAGAGCATGACTGGATCCTCACGCCATGCTTTCTAACCAAGAAGGAGCTGATGTTATCCTGCTGTTTCTCACCTGGAGAGGCAGTGCCTGTCTGCATGGTTTGCAGAGTACTGTGCTGTGCTGCCAAGAGGGCTTTGGGGAAGGACATCAGTTCAGAGCAACCACCCACCATCACGGATCTGTTCCTGTGTGGGACTCTTCACCATGAACCTCCACAGGATTAAGGGATCTGAGCCATGTGGTACCTTCCTGTGACAGCCCAAACCAGAAAACCCTTCCCTCCCCGTTCCGTTTCCCCTGTTCTAGCATTTGGTGGAGCACTGCTTTGTTCATGTAAGGTCTTCTACCACTGCTCCTTTGACAGGAGCTTGCTCATAGGTTGTTGCTGGGACCCTGAGGTTCAGTGGAGGATGCTGCATGTGCAAAGGCTATGATTTTGTAGAAACACATACAGTAAGGAAGGCATTGTCTAGTGGACTAGGGCCTTGATATTTCTAATCATACCCTGCTTCAGCTTCTTTGAGTGCTGCGAACCCTATTCACTGGCATTCAGTGGTTTCTCTGGGAGCTATTTCAGATGCAGAATAATTAGCAACATGCAGGAAAAGCAACAAAGCCATGAATGGCATTTAGTGACAATTATTCCACCAAACCATTTCTTACTAATATAAATGGAGCTTATTAGCACTAAATTGTTTCTGTAGGAAGCAGCATCAGCAGTAAGAAGAAAGGATGCAGGCTGGCTTGGCGGTACCGGAGTCAGCACAATGGAGCCTGCCCATCCCCTCCTTCACTGCAGGAGAATGTGGAGGGAGAAACCCACATCCCTGCCATGGTCTGGGCACCTTCAGCTTCTCACTGCCAGGTGAATTGCCCCCTGCTCCAGCCCTGCATGAGGATCAGCTGCCTGTCTCACTGGAGTGAGCTGGTTTGCAGTGGGGGCTAGAGATGGTGAATGAAAAGTGGGGGCTGGAGTAGCTTTAAGGAGCTTTCAGCTTCCATTACACCCCTTTGCTTGATGGTGCTTCTTATAGGGGAGGTCCTGCTCTCCATCCTTGATATCCAGACTATAGCTCTTGGTACGATGCTGCTCCTTGACGCTTCCAGAGAGCATCCCAAAGCAGAGGTGGTGAAAGAAAGCAGGGGAGCCACAATGCCTCAGTGCACATGATAGCAAAAGGTGGAAGGTTTTGTTCTTGGAAAGAGTTAAGCAGCACCACTCTAGATGTGGGAAAGAGACTGCAGACTTTTCTCAGAAGGTGTCCTTGCCTGTGGCAGTGGGTTGGAACTGGATGAGCTTTAAGGTCCCCTCCCGCCCAAACCACTCTGTGATTCTATGATGTTCAGATTTGGATGTCTAAATCCTTTCTATACCTTATTTTAAGTACTTATTTGTCTCATGGATTTGCCCTCAAATACTGCAGAAGGAGATGGTCTCTGCACACTGGTGGATGCCCATGGGCAAGGTGTCTGGCTTGGCCCCGCTAGGGTTCCTCTTGCCCAGGCAGGCTGTGATGAAGGAGATGATCCCTGCTCCTGTTCCTGTGCATGCTCCCTTCCCTCCTTAGGAGGCATCTAAGCTGGTTACACAGCTCACCACCAGGCAGGGCTCTGCTATCTGGCACGTAACTAAGGCTCAGGCACGCACAGAGCCATCAACCATGGTCAGCAGGAGGGAAGCAACCTGGGCTCCTCCTGCTTAGGGAGGCAGCTGACATTTAAAGATGCAGCCCACAGAACAAAGGCATAGTAGTTACTGAAGTGAACACACAACAAGCTCACCGTAGTGGAGCGTGACAGCACCATAGATTTGCGGGAGCACTGGCTGCACATCTCCCTCCTGTTTTACAGATGATTTAGGGGATGCTTTCATTTACCCATTGCTTGGGATTTGTGGGAAACTTCCTCTCCCTCCCCATAAAATACCTCCAACCACCTATAAAATGTAAACCAACACATCTTTGAGACAGCCAGATAGAGGGAAAAGTGTACATGGCAGAGACCACATTCACAGACAGAAAAATAAGTCTTAATGGCTTTGATGCAGTGAGCTCAGGCTCTCTTAGAGAAGGAGCATTCATTTCCCTTCATTGGAAATTTGATTTCCCTGCTTTTTATCTTCAGGACATGATAACAGCACCGAAGCACTGCAGAGAGCTTTAAAGGCAGGCAGCACATGCTCCTGGATGAATCACTTGATTCAGCTTCTGAAGGTCTGGGTTCCTCTCCAGGGTCTGCCCTGTACTACATGGGATTTTTCTTGTCAGCCCCTTAGTTCGCCTTCCTCCTGAGATGTGTAGCAGGTCAGGACTGCTTTGCTCTGATTCATTCAGCAATTAGAAGTGTTGATGACTGGCAACTTGTAGGCATTCCTCTGGCAGATTGGAAGGGTAAGCAAGAATCCTGCATGCGGTGCTTGCTGCCTGTTAGCCAGCAGTATCTGTTCATGTCTAAGCAGCATCCTGGAGAAACTCCCATTGTTCATCAGTTGTACACTAACACCCACCACTGCTTCAAGCTTTGCAGATGGTGAAGAAGCCTGTTCTGGAAGGGGCAGAGGGATGCTGGCCAATTAACAGCACATCTATTATCAGGTGGATAAAGGGTTGCTGCACGGGAAGCGCTCAGTGGGTAGCAAAGGCTCCCCCAACAATAGAAGCCAGCAGCCACTGCACGGAGCACAGGCAGTGAGGAAATTAATTACAGCTAAAGATCAGCAGCCAAAGAGGCTCAAGGAGTAAATGTCACTTCCCAAGTAGGGCAAGGAGGTAACTGTGGGCTAATTACCACAGCCTCATTGCAGGAGCAGGATAGCACCGCCAGCTGCAGCATCCAGTGCTCATTGTGGGCAGAGGCCACCAAAGGTTAACTTCCACTGAAATGAATGTGAAGTGTTCGCTCTCCTGCAGGAAAAAACACATCCTTCAAAAGTAAGTTTACTGTTGACAAAGCACAGTGGGAATCACTGTGCATCTGTCACACAGGCTATCTCCTTGTAGCTCCGCAAAGCTGCCGTAAGTAATGGCCATCAATACCATAACCAAGTTAATGTTCATCTCACCCTCCTGCTATTCGTTATTATGTGAGAGGGAGGCTGTATTGAAAGAGTCAAAGATGCTTGTAAAGCCACCCCTCACAAGCAAGCACAGCACGGAGCTGTGTCAGGCTGTGTGCTGCTGGGGATGTACCCATTTGGCCCCACCACCGTGCCTCGTTCGGCACGTGGAAGGCTTTCCCACGGGAAACCTGTGTTTCCAAACTGCTGTCTTGGACAACGCAGCTCATGGTCCACCTGTAAAGGACGCCCACTGCGATGGCTGCGAGGTGCCCCCAGGCAGGTGGAGGAGGCACTTCTCTTCCCAGCCTCCCTCGTAGCTGCCTGAATGGGGGTAACTTACACCCTGAGACTAGGCTGTGGAGAAGCTGCATCCTCACCTCCTCCCACCCTGCCAGCTGGGAGCAAGCACACAGCCTCCTCTTCCTCCCTCCTGCCATCTGTAAGCAGAGCAGGCACCCTCAGGGACAGCGGAGCCAGATGCTGCTCAGGGGAAGGGATGCTGGGGCAGGCAGGATGGTGTCCTTACCAGTGCCTGCACCAGGCAAACAGCAGAACTGGGGCAGTACCAGGGCTTAGCCAAGAGCACGGTGTTTGCCAGATAACCCCACACTGGCAAAGGAGGTCCAGAGTAAAGCCTGGAAGCTTGGTTGAGCATCAGTGGAGTATCCAGATATACAGCCCCAGGCAAAGGGACTGAGCTTAAATGCAGCTTCCAAAGTGGGGAGCAGCCAATGGGGGAGATTTTTCGTCTCTTTTCCCATCAGACTGGTCCACGTTCATACAGTCAGAGCTGACCTTGAAGAAGCAGGCAGAGCCCAGGAAGCGGAGATGAGGGTTCATTCAGGGCCCTGACCAGCACGCCTCTCGCAGGGCCAGCCCTTCCAGCTCCCCGGAGTCAGGACAAACCCCTGACATTTAACTGTCATGATGGAATACATGCAGGAGATACCGTGTGTTGTCTGGGGTTGGTCTGTTGTTGTGGAGGTCCCATACCGACATGCTGGAGTTCTTGACACCTCATCTCACCCCTCTCTTCCTCTTGTCCCACAGCAAGCTTCCAAAAGACACCTGAAACCCCAAGGATGCAACTGTGCTCAGGCAAGACCTGCCGGTACTGCTGGGTCGAGAGAGGAGGACAAGATTTTTCTATGGTCCCAGGGGGAACCCAGCGGACAGAAACTGTTGAAAGCATCGTGTGGTGCATCCCTTTGGCTATGAACAGCAAGGAAACATCCCCAAACGTCTGGGGATTACTTAATGTGGAATTGAAAGATTGTCTCACGTTCTTAAGGTTCCAAGTTTTGTATTTGTGAGGGCATGCTGCCATTTTCTGCCCAGCAGCTAATGAAACTGTGTGTGCATGTGCATGCCGAGCACCCCAGCAGCTTGATTTCATTATGCAGAACATGTGCTGAACTAGCTAGGGAATCATTGCTGCACATGGTCTTGCTGCAGGATGGAAGGATGGCTCCCCATCCCTAACAAGCACAAGTGACGACTGTTCCTGACTCTTATTCAGCATGAACCCCAGCCTGGGGCTGTTGGGACTTCAGCCCTGACCCCATGGGGACAAACTTGCCAGGGCTGCATGGAGGCAGAGCAAGAATGGGAACCCAGGGGTCCTGCCTTGGCCTCACTCAACTAAGGTACTTGCAGGAGCTGGGAGTGTGGGCTGGACACTGCCTGCCCCTGGGCTCAGCAAGGACCCTGCTGTGCTGCAGTGGTTGTGGGAGAGGTCTCAGCATTAGCACCACATGTCTGTTGATGAAGTTTTTATGATGCACTTTGCTAGTGCTGGGTTGTGATGTTCTGACCTCGTTCACCTCTGCTGATTCAGCGTCCAAACAGATCCCTGACAGAGACCACCCTTGGGTTTGAATGGTTGGTTCAGTGAACCAGACATTCAGGCAACGAAAGCCATTGCAGGAGCTTTATGCCAAAGGACAGACCTTCCTCCCTGCTGATGCTGCTCACTGGGGACCAGGTGCTTGAGCTGAAGGCTTTGCTTTGTTTTGAGGTTTGGCAGCGTGCTCTTCAGTGCCATAGCTGGTGACAGCCATCACCATCTGTGCTGCCCTGCACAGAGGCTGCCTGGTGGACATCACTAACTGCCAGTTGAAAAGTGCTTCAGGTCATAAGGGTAGAATGAGATCAGCTCTCCCAGGGCCACTCGTGCTGGATGCTTGTCTAGCTTGGCCTGGTGGTCTCTGGTGACAGGCACATAGCTACCATTTCTCACACAGCCAAACCTTAGCAACAGAGCGTCTTCACTTTCAGCCTGAATTTCCCTTTCTGCTATTCCCAGATATGGCAAAGAGACCATCCATCTCCCTGTGCAGGAGCCCTTTATCCTGTTTGAGTCAGTTAACTTCATTTATTTCACAATTACCTTACATTCTGGCTTGTTCGAAATTCCCTCACAAGATCATCTTCATGCACCTCTACCTTTTGAAGGGGTCAGTAGCTCCTCTGTGGCTGCTATCAGTGTTTCTCATCTCCAGCACTCCCTGGCCTGAGTAACTCTCTAGGCAGGTAAAGGAAAGGAACAATGCCCTGGTACATGGGGAGCTGGAGCTGAGCAATGGGAAGAGCGGATGATGCATTTGTAATGCAAGCAGTGAGCATCCTCTGGGCAGGCTCTTATGGAGACAGCAGGCAGAGGGACAGTGGGGACAGCTGTTGATAGGGGTTGGGTGAATTCCTGCCCAAACAAAAGCTTTATTAATCTACTGGTAAGAGCAAATGCTGAAAGAATGAGCACTTAGTGACAAAGGTAAGGGATGAGTCTGTCCCATGGCCCTAACATGGAGCCTGAAAGTTTGGAGCAGCGCATGCACCAGGAGCACTGGTGGAGTCAGGACAGAGCTGGTGTCAGAGCTGCTAGCCCTGCTGGCAGGCAGAAAATCCCCTAGCAGCCAAAATCACACCCAGGAGACCTGCTCACAGCACAGTGCTCTTATCCATGGGCCTTATTTTGTCCTGTGGGATAGCCTCTGTCTTCCTATCAGAATAGTGGAAAAAACTCAGTGACAGGACAGCCTCTGCATGGGAAATCCTGCTGGGCAGTGCCAGAGATGGGACTGAAAGGGCTCTGCAGCCCTGGGAACCTCTAACATGGTGTAGATGGAGGTCTACCTGCTGCTGAAATCCATCCTGAGGAAGAAGGCCCTCAGGAGCTCAGCTCTTGCCGTGGAGGACCAAGGGGACCAGGAGGGCTGTTACCCTGCCTGCCCTGTACCCCACACTGATAGTCAGGTTAGGGTTAATCTTCCAGAAGGCACCGTGATTTGATGATATTACCTAAGGCAGTAGCTTGCTCTACCTGTAGTTTGTTCCATGACAAGTCTCTTGCTGCTGAAGCTCTGTGCCTGGCTTCCAGTTTAAACATGCCTGACTCTAGCTGACTGAAATGCATTCAGGTTTTGTCTTTCATTTCAAGACAAAAAAAGCCCATTAGAACTTTTGGGTTTTCTCCATAAAGTAACTTTATCCTTCATCAAGACAGCTTTCAATCTGTTTTCTAAAAGAGAGACAGATTGAGCACTTTACATCACTCAAGCACTTTTTTCTCAGTAGTCACATCCTTTTATGCCTCTTTATCCATGCCTTCAGTATTTTCAGCCTCTCTCCTGAAATACAAGGTCCAGATATGGTTGAGAACAGTACAGTCAGCACCACTGCTGCTCTAAAGGGAGGAGAAATACCCTTTCTGCTTTTTTACCTTGTTCCATAAGCAGACACCTCATTACTCCAGGCCAGAGTGCTGCCCTGGGAGCTAATGTGGAATTTTGAAAGCAAAATGCTGCAAAAAGGGTAGTTATTGAAGGTGTTTGGATCCATGGCAATGCTCCCTTATTACTTTGCAGAAAAACGGTGGGGGTCCATCCCCATTCTTCCAAGATGCAGCTTTATCAGCCAGTAGGTGAGATGCACTCCCTCATTGCTGTGCTACTTGTCTGTTGTGCAGCTCTTACTGGGTTTGTGGTCCTCAGTTATTCTTTTAGACTGAGGCACTGAGAAGGGAACAGTTGTCTCCTGGTAGCACAATATCAATTGGGAAAACAGACCTGGAAATACAGAGGTGATTGCACTCCAGACCTCATTTCACTATCCTTGTGGCCCCTATGTTTGAAGCTGGGCAAAAAAACAATCTTAGGGTATTGACTACCTAATTTCTAAAGGATTTCAAGTAATAGGGGATTTATTGCCTGCCTAAGCCAAGACTTTGGCTGTTTAATTAGCCTCATTAGACCTTGTTTCTAGACTGACTCTGTTGGGACAGTTTCCAGATCTCATCCTGCTTTTTGATGCTGTTTTACGGTGAGATGCCACTGCTCGCAAATTCAGCATGGGATCTTTGACTCCTCTTCGACAGGTGGAAGAGCATGATGTAGATACCAGTGCATTTACTGCATGGTGTGCCTCAAGACTACATTGCTGTGAGTCCCCGAGAGCACTTGGCATTCCCCTTGAATATGCTGTGTTGGAGGAACAAGGTGATTGTCATATCCAAAGATTTGTCTTGCCCAACGAGATGGAAATGTGAATTCTCCCTGAAGCATGGCATTCCTCCAGGAGAACCAACACACCACAGCAGAAATTCAGTCCTTTTCTTTCTAAAACAAGCAAATGCCCTTTTAAGCAGAAAAAAACTTTCCCAGGTTACTGAGATAGATGAAGTATTGAACTGGTTTCAATGCCCACTCATTTAAGAGTATCTCTGCTGAATCAGACCTTCCCCATGTTCAGTCAGAGATGCTGTGATCTGTTTCTAGCAGATCACCTGTTTTACCAAACACACACAAGGAACAACTAAGGAAAAAGCTATTTACATGACAGGAGCTTTGTATTAAACCTACAGTAATTAAAAACCAACACTGAGCCCTTCACCAGCTGTTCACAAGCTGAAGAAAGAGGAGCGGAGGCCAGCCAGCTTCTGCTAGATGCTTCATATGGGCATCTCTTGGGCATCCACAGTGGACCCTGTGCCCCACAACTGCTTCAGGGTCTGGAGCTTTTTTACCACACGTGTCTGGTTTTCAGAGGCTGCTGTGGCTCCTCGGGCAGCTCAGAGCAATGTGTGAGCTGCTGGCTTGGCTGGCATGCACCCTCTGGACTGATAAGCTCATGTTCACATAGGTTAAATACTTAGATGATGCATCAATGACATCATAGAATCATAGAATCGTAGAATAGTTAGGGTTGGAAAAGACCTTAAGATCATCCAGTTCCAACCCCTCTGCCATAAGCAGGGACACCCCACACTAAACCATGGCACCCAAGGCTTCGTCCAACCTGGCCGTGAACACTGCCAGGGATGGAGCACTCACAACTTCCCTGGGCAACCCATTCCAGTGCCTCCGCACCCTCACAGTAAAGAATTTCTTCCTCATATCCAATCTAAACCTCCCCTGTTTAAGTTTTAACCCATCACCCCTTGTCCTGTC